>CATKHJ010016175.1:0-10572 GCA_949750685.1 Vernicia montana | reverse complement strand
TAAAGTTTGGTGTGAGCTTGAAAACACTAAGTTGGGAGTAAACTTGTCAAAACTCCATAGATAGTGAAATACCCAATTGTTGATTGGGGAGTGGATGTAGGATTGGTTATAATCCGAACCACTATAAATCTTTGTGTTCATTCTCTTTCTTTCCCTCTTGCTTAATTAAATTTTTTAATTCCATACCAATTCAACCCCCCTTCTTGGTCCTTATTGGGCAATAGGCTACTTGCTGCGCCAAGAAATAAGCGATGTTCCAAGATAAAAATAATAACCCGTTACTGATCGTCGATATGTCGGACCTCCTGCCCAATTAGCATCAGAATAGCCTGATAAAACTAGAGAAGATGTAGAAGAGAAAAACAATCCTTGAGATAATGTTCCTTTAATATAGCGAAATATGCGAAGAACTGTAGCAAAATGAGTAGATCTTGGTGCATACATGAATTGACTGACAACATGAACTGCATAAGTAATATCAGGTCTAGTGATTGTGAGATAGATTAAACTTCTAACCAATTGTCTATATAAGGTAGTATCTTTCAGGAGGGTGCCATCAGTTGCAGTTAGACGAACATTATATTCAATAGGTGTGGAAGTAGTTTTATTGTCAGTAATTCCTGCACGAGAAATCAAATCAGAAGCATATTTTATCTGAGTGAGAGTAGAGTCAGTTGAGTCACAAGAGATTTCAAGTCCCAGAAAATAACTGAGAGAGCCAAGATCTTTCATCTCAAATTGCCGATGAAGTAGGATTTTTAGATCAGAAATGCTAGTGACATCATTCCCTGTAATGATCATGTCATCAACATATAAGAGCAAGAGAGTTATGCCTTTAGATGTCTGTCTGATGAATAAGGCAGAGTCATGAGGACTAGAGTGAAAACCAAATTCTTCTAGTGTTGAACTGAATTTAGCAAACCAGGCTCGCGGGGCTTGTTTGAGACCATATAGTGCACGCTTGAGCCGACAAATTTTCTGTGAAGAGGAATAGCCAGGTGGAGGATGCATATAAACTTCTTCTAACAAATCTCCATTAAGAAAGGCATTTTTTACATCTATTTGACTAAGTGGCCATTGTTTAACAGCAGCAACGACTAGAAGACACCGGACAGAAGTTAATCTTGCAACAGGGGCAAAGGTTTCTTCATAGTCAATGCCATATTCTTGTGTATATCCTTTTGCAACCAAACGTGCTTTATATCGCTCGACTAATCCATCAGAATGAGTTTTAATTTTGTAAATCCACTTACAACCAATTGGAGATTTTCCTGCAAGAAGATCAACTAGGTCCCAAGTATTAGTTTTCTTAAGGGCTTTGATTTCTTCTGCCATGGCTTGTTGCCAGAGAGGGTCAGAACTAGCTTCACGGTAATTACGAGGCTCATGTATAGAAAGAAAACTAGAATAACAATGATAATCAGTAAAACGGATTAGTTTGTGAGTTACCTGAGTAGAATGACGACGTTCCTCAATTGATGGAGGAAGAGTTGGAATAAATATAGGTTCAGGTGTAGCAGGCACATTCTCCGCAGACGAGATCATTTCCGGGGTAGGAAAATCAAGTGTTGCTGTTGAATTTGTTAATACGTTTGTATCACCAAATGGAAAGAACTCCACAGAAGGATTAGTAAATATACGATCAATATTGGAGTCATGAAATTTAGAAATACTAGAAAACATAGTATTTTTCCAAAAGACAACGTGGCGAGAGATACGCAATCGATTGGAAATAGGATCCCAACATCGATAACCTTTATGTTCGAATCCATATCCTAGGAAACAATAGAGACGAGCACGTGGTTTTAGTTTTGTAAACTCATGAGGTTGGAGTAAAACAAAACAAGCACATCCAAAGACTTTAAGAAAGTTGTAGTCAGGAGACATACCATATAGTTTCTCAAAGGGAGAGATATTACTGAGAACTGAAGTGGGTAGTCGATTAATGGTATAGACAGTAGTTAAAGCGGCTTCTCCCCAAAATTTTTCAGGACAACCAGAGGATAGTAGGAGAGCTCTGACAGAATCTAAAATATGACGATGTTTTCGTTCAGCTCTACTATTTTGTTGGGAAGTATGAGGACAAGATCGTTGAATTAAAGTTCTTTGTTCATGAAGGAACTGTAAAAGACCAGACTCTTTGTATTCTATAGCATTATCAGTCTGAAAGATTTTTATCTGTCGTGAAAATTGTGTTTGGACCATCTTTGCAAATTGAATATAGAGTTGAGGAAGTTCAAATCTATTTTTCATACAAAAGAGCCAAGTAAAACGTGAGTGATCATCAATAAAAACAACAAAATATCAATTACCACTAACAATGGGAGTAGGAGAAGGTCCCCAAATATCAGAGTAAACTAAACCAAATGGAACAATACAACGAGAGTTATTATTGTTGAATGATAAAGCAGGTTGTTTAGCAAGTTGACAGTGAGTACATTGAAGGTCAATAGGTTTAACATTCCCTAAAATACCACTAGAAATTAAAGGACGAAGTTTACTGAGCGAGGCATGATTCAAGCGTAAATGCCATTAGAATAATGGAGAAAAACTGGTTGTAGTAGAGAGAGCATTTTGAGGAATTTGGAGGGAAAAGAGTTCAAATAGCCTCCCGATCTTCCGTCCACCCCCCAGAAAACGTCCCGTTCGTAGGTCCTGTACCTGACAGCCATTAGAAGAAAAAATGACAGTTAATCCTTGATCACACAATTGGCCTACGGAGATGAGATTAACAGCTAGGGAAGGTACTAGATACGTATCAGGTAAACTTATATTTGGGGAGAAAACAGTGCCAACATGACTGATATTCATTTTGCTCCCATCAGCAGTATGAATAGGAGGTAAAAAATTGTTCATTGATTTCGATAAAAACATGTGAGGATCAGAGGTCATATGATTACTACATACAGAGTCAATTAACCAATTTTCATTACCTAGATATACAGACATGGAACTAGAGGAGGAGGCACTGGAAGACATAACCTTTTTGAACATAGACTCGAGATCTGACAGAGTGAGGGAGGATAGAGAGGAAGCAGACAAGTTGTTTGGTAGAACAACACTGGTAGAAGATGTTCCTATTTCTGAGGTTTGTCTGTACTTAGGTTGGTTGTCTCTTGGTCGTGGTAGCCAAGTGAGACAGTTGCTCTTGATATGCCCGAGTTTATGACAGTATCTGCATTCAATTATTGGACAATTAAAGAAAAAATGGCCAGGTCGATTGCAGTTCTTACAGTACGAGGATGATTGAGTTTGGGATGGCCTATTAACAGCCAGAGCCTGTTCAGAAGAAGTGGGTTTGCCAATTTGCAAACGAGTTTCTTCAAAGATCAATTCCTTGACAGTTGTCTCGAGTGTGGGTAGAGGATCTCTATGCAGCAAGGATACTCGAACAGGTTCATATTCAGACCGAAGAGCCATGAGAAATTGGATCAAGTGGAGTTGGTCTTCAGTGATCTTAGCTTGAGTGAGTTGATTCCAAATGGGTTGCATTTGGCTAAGGAAATCGTTGACAGACTGTCCAGATTCTTGCCTCATACTGTTCAGAATACTCCACAACTGATAGTGATGGGCGAGACCAGAGATTGTATATCGATTTTCAAGAAAATCCCAAATTTCTTTTGCAGTATCAAATTGATCAAATTGAATGTGAATAGTCGGAGCAGAGGTGTTACAGAACCAAGTAATGATCTGATGATTTTTTCTTTCTCAATCATCAAGACGATCATTATATTTTGATTCAGTTTCATCTTGAATACGAACAGGTTTCAATGTTCCGCCAGTGACTATTCTCTAGTATTTAATTCCAACAAGATAGTTTTTCATGCTATTCGCCTAAAAATTGTAGTTGGTGCCATTTAAAATGGTCACAATAAGTTGAGCAGCATTGATTTTCTCCATAACTCTAAGATAGAGTGCGAATTTCACAAAACTGATGGCAAAAATGAACTCAGGAGGTCGAAAAATCTTAGGAAAAGGTTTCTGATGTCTGAAAACCGGTAAAGAAGTGGTTGAACCGGTCAGTCAAATAAAAAGTCAACTGGTTTGATTAAACCGGACCGAAATGACACGTGACAGATTCTGGTTGGCTGATGGGATGACGTGTCACTGACAGATGACACATGGCAGAGTACTAGTGGATGACGTGACAGTGGCGTGGCAGGACACTGGACAGATCGGCTGACGTGGCAGTGACGTGTCAGGGCAGTGGACAGATCGGCTGATGTGGTGCTAACGGGGCAGGTGACGTGGCTAGTAACTGTACGTGGAGCTGATGTGGCTGCTGACGTGGTCGTCTTCTTCCTCTGGCTAGCGCATGCGGCCCGTGGGCCAGTGAGCTGAGATGCAGAACTTTCAGGCAGTGCGTGTAGGCGCGTGCGGCTTCCGTTTGAGGTGTGGTTGGTCTTGAAAATTTTCTGGTGATCTGCTCTTTCTGATAGTATGTTCAGAAAAATTTTATAACGTGTGTATGAAGAACGAAAAATTCTGAAAACCGGTAAAGAAGTGGTTGAACCAGTTAGTCAAATAAAAAGTCAACTGGTTTGATTAAACCGGACCGAAATGACACGTGACAGATTTTGGTTGGTTGATGGGATGACGTGTCACTGACAGATGACACATGGCAGAGTACCAGTGGATGACGTGGCAGTGGCGTGGCAGGACACTGGACAGATCGGCTGACGTGGCAGTGACTTGTCAGGGCAGTGGACAGATCGGCTGACGTGGTGCTAACGGGGCAGGTGACGTGGCTAGTGACTGGACGTGGCTGCTGACGTGATCGTCTTCTTCCTCTGGCTGGCGCATGCAGCGCGTGGGCTAGTGAGCTGAGATGCAGAACTTTCAGGCGGCGCGTGTAGGCGCATGCGGCTTCCGTTTGAGGTGTGGTTGGTCTTGAAAATTTTCTGGTGATCTGCTCTTTCTGATAGTATGTTCAGAAAAATTTTATAACGTGTGCATGAAGAACGAAAAATCACAGAATACTTTGAATTTGAAAATACAGAAACTGAGTTTTAAAGAGCTTGATTTTGATTTCATATGAGTTACATGGGCTCATATACCATGTTAACTGAGAAGAAAGATTAACATAATAAGAGAAATAAGTGTTTCTAGTATATCTTTGTATTGCTTGGCTTATTCAAAATACAATATACATAACATATTTATAAAATGCAAGAACTACTTTGAATGCATAATTACAAGCATGATTGGTGGCTTAACAGAGGAAGAAGCATGTGCCGTGAATGATTGAGCAACAAATATTGACTATGCACATTATAGCTAACACCTACTATACCAAAAATAACAATGAATCCAATTATTGAAATTATTAAAATTACTCAAGATATCCCTTTTCTGCTTTTAAAATCTATTTCTTAATTCAAGATTCCTCTTACTAAATAGAATCAAAGAATTATATCTATTCCATCCAAAATGGGAATGAATTAGAATTATGAACTTAATAACTTATTATTTATAATATGATTAATCAAATGGATTTCATGTTCATTCCATACCGAACTATACTATGTTGAATGTTCATTCCATATCGAATAAAACCAGAATAGACTCGTGTGCATTCTCATCATAAAAGAGAAGAGGTTATTTGAGCGCATGTAAATAGAATATCAAAATCAAGTTGAATTCGAATATTATATGAGTGGAGCTCAAATAAATTGACTCTTCAACACCCCTTACCCAAAACCTCATTGAACCTCCCAACAATTGAAAAAAAAAAAAAGAAGAAGAAGACAGACCATTCACATTGAATTCAGAAATTCACAGGAAAATAAAGTGTCTTGTGATCAATCAATAAGGTGAAAACCCCAACCATACGTTGGCCACAAAACTTTGGCTCCTGTTTTGGCAGCAGAAAAAATGTGTCTTGCCATCCCATTCCAAGTAAACAGAGTTTCTAATAGAGGCCATGTAAAATATCTAATCCAAACTGAAATTTCATGATGTCCGCCACCAAACAAATACTGAATTTCAAAATTGATAAGCAGTCAGTGATCTTAAAATGTACAAAGCCAAAGATGACGCTGATTAGTCCTCATCACGAACAATATGAATCTGTTGATTCATAAATCATAATGCACTTGCTCTTTATCTACTATGTAAATGAAAGTTTTTAACAAAAACTGTTATCAAATTCTAGGGGAAAAGAAAAAATTTAACTAGCGACTGAGACGTACTCATGCCTACACGTTTAATTGCAGACCAACTAAAGATTAATTTCTCAGTTGAGATCATTAACGCCTCTTCTTGCTTGCTTTTGCAGCACTGGATGGGGAAGCAACCAGGTACACGAACAAAACAATAATGGAGATGACAGAAATTAGAGACCCATATTTTGCCAATAGCCTCTGCAAATAGAAAAGAAGGATATTAAGAACAAAGAACAAGGGGATTCATACATCTTCAGAAATTTAAAAAAAAAATACAACGGAAAGATGTATTTTTTTTTGGGTTCATGATGTAAACTTTTATTTGATCCCCATGGTAAACATAGTCATAGAAAAAATTATGAAGGAAACAATTAAGTGATCCCCAAGGTGTGAATGTCAATATATTAGTATATTACACAGAATTGATGTATGGATATTTTATGTTCATGATCAGCAACAGTCAGTAGGGGTAAATCTGCTTGAGAAAAGCAGGATGTATGGATTTATTTTGCCCATTTTACATCATTGCTGGCCTGTTCAAGTTCTAGGATGCATATTTTAACAACCATCATAAACTAAAAACCAAAACAATGAGAAGATGACTCGTACCTTAGCCTGCAAAAAGTTTTGTCCAAGCCCAAGGTAATTCCAAAGGAAAGAGAGAGAGAGAGAGAGAAGCGTCAGCAACAGGAAAATACGTATTGAAGCACAAAATGACAGGTGTAAACACTAGATATTACAGCAAGAACTTACCCATTCAAACTTCTTTTCTGGAGGTCTCTCAGCAAGGACATCAAGAGGCAGTATGGGAGTAGTATATGCCTCCTATAACCGACAGTCACAAGATGTAAACTTAGTGCTTACAGTAGTATAAAGAGAAGGAAATATAGAACTGAGTGGATGTCAAACCTGTAGAGCTGCCTTAGTGGGTATACGGAATGTAATGACTGCTGGGGAACCGTAAAATATCCCTTTGACTTTGCCCTCCAATTCAAAAGAGTGTGACAGGATACCACCACTGCAATATGCAGAGTGCAAAATATTAAACTGAAGAGAAATGCAAAAGGAAAAAAATTGAATGCAAATACTGGAAAGTGGTACTCACGCATCAAGCCTTTCCCATGATTGTGAAGTGTTGCCACTGATGACATCAAATAAACCTTCAGGCCAGTGATTATCAACAAGACTTACATCATATGCAGTCCTGGAAAATTTACACAAAAAAAAAATTAAAAGAAAAATGTAATACAATACATGCTCATTTTACTGAAACCATATAAATTACAGACCTCAATAGTTAGCACAAAACTGGGAATACAAGGAACAGATTATCTAGAAGTGCAAAAGGCATATGCAGGTCTAGTAGTCTACTAAGATTGCTAATTTATTCCTGTGGCATATAAAAGGATCATTCAGATTGCACTATTGAATTCCATGCAACAGCAGTGTATCTTAAATGATAAAAGATACAAACTAGAAGAAGAAATAAAGGTTTTAATATGATCATTTGAAGCTAATTAGTTCATGCTTGCAAGTTTTTGTTTATTTGCTATCATATAACAACCTTGTAAACCAGAATACCTTCTGGTGCACTAGAGCAGTGCACCTTCAACTTCAAGTACGACACGAGTAAAGGCAAGAAGTGGTTCATTGATCATTTTCTAAGGGCTTGTTTGGTACACTTTGGAATTGGAATCCAAGTGGAATAGGATTCCAAATCCTTAGACATATATTAACCAAGTTCATTTTTTAAGTAATTAAATAGAATTTATTGATTAGATTAATAATTATACTTAAAAATATATATCACATCAATAAAAATTAGAGTCGTTGGAATTATTCAAATGTAAAAAAAATAAAAAAAACTTTAGATTATTTGTGTACCAAAGCAAAAAATGAAATCTTATTCTTGGAATAGGATTTCATTCCCAATCCTAAAGTGTACCAAACATGCCAGGATTGAACAGGATATTATGCTACACCAATGACAGGTAACAACAGTTCTGTGTGCAGATTTTCCTTTCATATAATAAACTCTAAGCATCTGTCCCACATTCCACTGCTACTTTGAACCTAGTAGATTCTCATTCATGCCATCTTTCCTTGTGATTCTTACACGAGCAGAACTAGTGTACAAGTGGGGAAATATTTTAAAATGAAAATCCTCTTCAGATTTCAGATAATGTACAAAAATTTAAAAAAAAAGATGATGCTAATTAAATTACATTATATTCTTTCCCCCATGGTTTCAAAACTAAAAATGTATCTCCAAATTTAATGTAATTTAAAAAAATATATATAAAAAATTAACTCTAATCCCTTCAAATTTCATTATATTTTAATTTTATTCCCTATTTCTAATTGATTTTCATTTACATCCTCAATTGGGAAATTCTAGTTCCGCCCCTGGGTTCGGCTCCCTAATTGTATTAATGGCTACTAGTAGAGCTTATATAGATTCTAATATATAAGCTTAGTTAAATGTAAATCTGGTGCTAATTTTGAATCATGGTTGAGGTCTCTTAAGAACCAAAAAATAAAAATAAAATTCCATCCAATTATTTACCCTAATTAACTCAATTTGTATTTATATCTGAATTTCCGATCAAATTTGATCCGTTCTTTTATTGAACATTTTGTTCCTTGATTATTGCATCACAATAATATCAATTAACCACAGATTTCAAAACTCAAAAACAAAACTAAAAATTGCAATTCAAATCTTAAAAGACCTGATCAAACAAGTAAAACAAAGAAAAGGCTAACTAGATCTGTACATAAAACACAAAGCAACAATAGGAAGCTTAGATCTGATCAGAGAGTTTTCTAAAATAAAATAAATAAATAAAAAGTGAAATTAGAAGCGAAGAAACTAACGAAGTTCCTTGGTTGTAGATATCGACCGATACTGAGACCCGTTCGGCGCCGGATTTGAGCCTGTTGAGAGTGGCCTTCTTATGGGCTACTAGGAAGGGAACATCTGAGCTAGCCAGAGATGATGACACCAAGAAAACAGCTACCAAAACAGAGATTAGCGGCTTGATTAGTGGATTTGCCATTGATTAGTGGTAGCGGCGGTCGCTGGTGGTGGCTAGGCGGAGGAGGATTTCGATTTAGATTTGTCCAACAGATTGAGAAATGAAAATGGGATCTTTACAAAGACTAAGGACGACTAGGGTCCGTATCGTAATTTGATGTCAAATGTCAATGACCCGCATTTGTAAACGACATCGTATTGTTTCAAAAATAAAAAAAACAAAAATTAGTTTAAACAATAATTGACATTAGAGTCTTAATAAAATTTATTAAAAATCATCACTTAACACAATTTAAACTGTGTGTTGTAGTGGTAATCCGATGACATCATATTGTCACGTCAGCTTAATCGATTGACACGTCATTGATTTTGATGACGCGTCATCCTATGTGGTATACCACATAGTATTTTTGGTGTGTTATTCATTTGATTTTACTTAGTGATCCACCGATAAAAAAAAATTTAAAATTTAGTGATTAAATTGAAAGAAATTAAAGTTTTATGACCACATTAGAAAATAGAGCAAAATTTAGTGATTTTATATACAATTTACCCTTTCTTCAACATATATATATTTTTTCAATTGTTAATTAACCCAACATGCAAAAACTATCACATTAGAAAAGGAACCAATCAACCATCCATATATATGACTAGACTTCTTCATAGCCTGAATTTGAATTTAAACCTCTTTGGAAAATATTAAAATTTTTAAAAGTTGAAGCATGTCTGACTTTAAACTTGAGATATGGAATAACTTATATCCCAAGCAATAAAATCTAATCTAATATATATATATATAAAGCAAGTCAATTAGAACTTCTTAGCGCTTGCCACGTGATATATTTAAGAGCTTAGCTTGTGTAATACCCTAATTATATATTAGTCTTATATGTAATATGTATGTATGAGAATTTCCAGGTTACGATATTGTGTGTAAATTTTTCGCAAATTAAACCAAGTGAGTTTTAAGTGTAGTATCGGATTGAATTGGGAATGCAAGGATACCGTAATACCCAAGTTCACGTGTATATTGTTTAATCCTTATTATGAGTTACTAGATATGTATTTCGTATTTTTATGAGCTATGAGTTGTATGATAAATGAATTGTGATGATTATGTGGTGTTTAATTGAAGATGAGTCTATTAGGATGAGTTATAAGTTGAATTTTGAGAATTTGAAGGTTAAATTGATAAGTGGGACTGCAGAACCTAAATCGCGCCCGCGACAAGGAAGTCGCGACCGCGAACAGAGAGTTGCGACCGCAACCTTGGACGCGAACTCTTCTGCCTGATTTGTGAATTTTGGTTGAAGGAGAATCGCGACCGCGACATGTGTGTAGCGACCGCGATATCAGAAGGAACAGTCA
>CATKHJ010016091.1:0-12287 GCA_949750685.1 Vernicia montana | reverse complement strand
ATTGTTTTCCTCACTATTGGCTTGGCCCTGTTTTGATTAAGATTTTGCTCTTAATTGTTACGAATTGTGTCTTTTCTTCTAAGCTTATAAATATTTGCTTCAATTTTCTTTTATGGGTACAATGATTAATTATTTTTCTACTTGTGATTAGATTGTAATAACCATTAATAATCTTGAAGAAATGTAAGCTAAAAGGGGATGTTAACTTGAAGGGATTTTTTTTTTTTTTTTTTTTTTTTTTTTTTTTATCTTTTTCTTGCAGCCACTTGAAAGTCCTTTTACCTTAATTAGGTGCTTTTCTTCACAATAAAAAATAAGAGAAAAAAAATTCACTACTTATTTATTTTTTTTGAACATTAGAAAGAAAAATTTAATATATGTGAGATTCGAACAATAACATACATTCTTAAAATAATTTCATTTTTACCACTATGTTAAGATACCAGTTAATTATCTATTTATTAATAATTAAAAATCATCTTGCAAAAATTTAAGAGTTGATTAAATTGATAAGTGAATATTACTCTTTATATCATTTATCATAATTTAATTCTTTAGACAACTTATAAATGAGGAAATTTCTTTTTATAATTTTTTTAATTGTTTATGTCCTTTAAAAAAAATAAAATAAAATATTCAACATCCTACCAACTTATGGCATTCAATAATGATAGAACTGTCTTTTTTTTTTTTTTTTAATTATCCACTTGCAATTAATTTCCTTTTCTTTTTATTGGCTTGATGGCTTCAACAATCAAAAGTGGTGCAAGTATTGCAAATGGATGACATTTTTCTTTGAACAATTATTGCAAATAAAAATATTCAAATATAATTTTGTTTTCTTTTTGTTAGAGCAAGAAGAACAGAGAAAAAATTAAGTATTTTATATATCTTGTTGTATATTTTATAATAGAAATGCAATGTATTTATAGAATTAAATAATACTAATTAATGCATGATTGAAGATTCTCTAACTGGCTGCATATGGAGTTGGTGTAGGCTGCACATAAAAGATATGATAAAAGTTCACAATGAAAATAATAGGTGAGTTGCTGAATTTAACCATGTATATGTTGCATTTACACATTAACACTTTTTCCTAGTCCTATATATATATATATATATATATATATATATATTGGCCAAAGAGGGAGATAATATTCAACTATTAACATGAATAATTTTTGATACCTAACATGTGACGATAGTTTGATAACAGCAAAATAATGGATAATTTTGACTTTTTCTTAGAACAATTTAATAGTTAAATCCTAAAATTTTAAATTGAAAAAAAATGGAGATTCTTTGCATGGTGTAGTGGAGAAAATAAAAAATAAGAAAAATATTTTGAGTGAAAAAAAATACTTTATGAAAAATAATAGACATTTTATTATAATATATATTTCATAATATATATACACTTAATTAAATTATTAAATTAATAATCGAGTGATAGAATATATATATATTTTTCATATTTCACATTGAAAAGAGTATGTAAATGTAAAAATTAGAAATTTAAACTTACAAGCAACTACTATTCTTTAAAAGTTTCCACTGCACCTATAAAAAAAATATTTTTTACAACTATTTTTTTTCTTTAGAAATTTATTTTTTCACATAAAATGGATTTTAATTACATATATTTTGTTTGCCAATCCTTTTTATTTTGTGGAGTTATTCTTCGGATAAAAAAAAGAAAAGAAAATGACATGGTGGAGGTCCACATCCGACAAAGTAAACAAAGAGTTTCTCGCGCGTGCCACGTAGGAATTCCATTAGTAAAACTTTTGGTATCTTACGCGGTACATAGTATGTTTATGTTCTACATGCAAACGGTACAATCCTGTTCTTCTGACTTGTAAATAGCCATCGTTTCTCACGCATCATCAACCACACATGATTTCATCACACCTCTTATAAGATCCGATCCAACGGTTAATAAAAATCCATTATTATACATTGGAATCACACAGTTTCATCCCATCATAGATATCTCTCTTCTGAAGACCTCAAGCTCTGAAGTTGCGGTCCTCTAGTGCTATAAACACCATAAACAAACAAAGAGAGAAAAGAGAGAAATGGAAGTAGAAAGGAGAGTGGGTGTGGCGGTGGATTTCTCGCCGTGCAGCAAGAAAGCTTTGAAATGGGCCGTTGATAACATTATCCGTGATGGGGATCACCTTATCCTCATTACCATACGCCCAGAAGGGAATTATGAGGAAGGAGAGATGCAGCTGTGGGAAGCCACTGGTTCCCGTAATTATCTGCAATTCTTTCTTTTTTTCTGCTTTTATTATATTTTCTGTTTGTTTCCCGGGAAAATTCTTTTGCAATTGTATATTCATTTCTCTGTGTACTTGTGTGTAGCTTTAATCCCTGTACATGAGTTTTCTGATCCGGTAACTATGAAGAAATATGGAGTCAAACCTGATCCAGAAACTTTGGATATTATAAACACTGTTGCCAATCAGAAACAGGTTTCGTGCTTTTTATATTTCTTGAAATTCATGAATCAAATAAAGTTTCTTGATTTAATTTTTGGGTGTGAAAAGTAAACTTTTTGCGAGCTGTGTGCAGATTATTGCGCTTATGAAGATCTTCTGGGGTGATCCTCGTGAGAAAATATGTGATGCTATTGATAAGATCCCTTTGAGCTGCCTTGTTATAGGCAACAGAGGGCTTGGCAAAATCAAGAGGTAGAAATTATAATTAGAATCTCATTAAAAAAAAAAAATTCTCCTTGAAAATGTTGAATCTTTATCTTTGCGGTGCTTCACTCTGTTTTTTTACTCTGTTTCTCTCCATGGAAATGATTTCACTTGCTTCAATTTGACTTAAGGCCATGATGTGATGGGAATTTGAGCTTTTCTGAAAATCTTAATTAAACTTTGTCCAGACATGCCCTTTATCTACTACATTATTTACTTTTCCTATTGGGAATAATGGAATATTGGTGTTCAAAGAATGTTTCAATAAAGAAGTGTTATGGTTAATTTGAAAAATGATTTCAAATTTTTGAAGCCTTTTGATAGACCAATTCTTTCTTTTTTGGGTAAGGAATTGGTTTTTCTTAATTATTTTTGTTTTAATGGAAATGTCCAGGGCCATACTGGGGAGTGTAAGCAACTATGTGGTGAATAATGGATCCTGCCCTGTTACAGTTGTGAAGCAGACAGATCATGAGAGCTAGGTCTCTTTACTCCACAAGAAATAAGTGTAATGATGGCTTTGGTTGAGCATGATTTAGGATTGTATTCCATCAAATAATTCTGTAGCTGTACAAGTTTCTTAATGTGTATTATCTATGTTGTTCGAGTTTGTGTATGTGAGCAATTACAGTGTAATTTGACTGTTTTTCGCAATGTGATTATTCTCCTTGTAGTTGAGGGTAAAATCATTTCTTGCAACTTCTACAACTGCTATTGTGGTGTTTAATTTAGCATTTTTTTCAAGTGTTTAATTTGGCAAGTGTTCATGGTTTAGGCGTGAAAATAAGGTATTGATTAGCTAGGAATTAGGATGATTGAAATTGGAATAACTCTCTCATATCAAGAAATTGCAATTGGGAGGTAGTATCACACGGATACATTCTGTCACCTGCAGGATGTAAACTTGAAGCAATTAGGTAGAGGATCTTGTTACAGAACAATGCTAAATTACTCCGAAAAAAACAAAAACAGTTGACAAATATTCAATAGTTATATGCTTCTTATAGAAAGTAAAACATACAAAGGCTGTATTTTCCAAGATACCAACTGATTTAGAGGCATAATTAACTCAACGGCCTAACTACTTTCTTCTTTCATCTTATTATTAATTCCGCCCTTCTTTCTTCTGCTATGCAATAACCAATAAGAAGATATTTTAAGAAAAAAGAAAAAAGAAGATATGGAGCTTAATATTAATCTAAAAAAGTCAATTATCATCTCATTTTTTATGCTTCTCAACTTTGCACAGGCCACCCCTCGAATCCTTCTAATTCAAACTCAACCACCTATTGCTTCAGCACCCGCAACCAGCTATCCTGAACTCAAGAAAATATGTGATACAACTGATTTTGCTTCTCTTTGCCTTTCTTCAATGGGCAAGAATGATTCCATTTCTGTGTTGGAAATGGCAATAAATGCTACAATTCAACAAACAAATTTGGCCATTTCTACTGCTGCAAAAATAGCTAATGCATCTAATACTCCTGCTTACACGGCCTCTACTCTTGGTGATTGTCAGCAAAATTACAAGGATGGTTTAGATAATCTCCATAGTGCAAAAGATGCGATTCCGGAGAAAGATGTTGGCACAATTAATAGCATGCTTAGTGCTGCATTAACAGATTATGTGACATGTAATGATGAGTTTAGTGGATCTAATCCAATGGCTGATCACAATAACAAACTTAGGAACATGACTAGTAATTGCCTTGTCATTGCTTCTCTAATCAAATGATTCAGATTGTAAAAGGAAAAAAAAATACCCATGACTATTTTGTTTTACTTATAGATTTTTCAATGCTGGGATTATTTTTATTTTTACGATTAAATTCCTTATCAAATTAATTTGCCTTCAATATTATTCCTTTTTCTTGGATTCTTAGTTAAGTGAACATTACTATCATTAATTTAAGTTAAAAAAAATTATCATTAATCTCGCTGTTTTGGGTTTGGACTATGGACCTCCACTACAATGTGATATGTCACTGTCTTATAGCTTTGGGCTTTCTCAGTGTCCTTTGGCCCATTACTCTGCTTATGCTGCACCTGCATAAAGGTTTTTCTTTTTTCTTTATTTTTATTTTTTGGTTTAGGGAAGCTTAGAAAAAAGAAAACAAATGGAGCAGATAAAGAGTCTCAGTACCAATGTCCTTTACCAAAACCAGTCCCAAAATGGCAAAACATGCTTTCTCACACTAACCCTTAGTTCATATTCAACTATAGTACTAGACCTAACCATCCCCAGATTCCCAGAAGGAGAAAAAGACCCACTGATGTCTTACTACTAGACTAACTCAAACTCCATATCACTTCGCTTGTTCTGTCCCTCTTAGGGTTTCTGTTCGCTTCTTTGCCATGTAAGTATCTACATTTTATGGGTTCTTGTTGTTATTTTTTATTATTCTTTGCTGGTCTAAATTGGATTTGTTATAAAGTAAAAAATTTGGACTGAAAGTGTGTTCTTTTTTATTCTAAAACAGGAGACTACTAAAGAAATTAGTTCATATTTGCCAGAAGAATTGTACTGTTTTGAAACTCTGCTGTAGAGATATTTACATAAGTTTATGAATGAGTAAGAAAAATTTGTCCTTGGTTTCATGTTTTTGCTAATTTTGTACTATTAATGGAAGAGTAAGGTCAACCCAGCAAATTAGTTTTATGCTTTCTCTTAGTTTGTTGTTTCCGCTAAATGTGTGCTTTTTTTGTGCTTTAATACGTTTTGTAATTTAGTATACTGTCTCTCCTTGGATTTCTCTGATGGGTCATACTCATTTTGCAAAACTAGGTTGATGCTTTTTTTTTTTTTTTTTTTTGCCTTTTCAAATTCAAGAGCTATTAAATTATTCGCAGTTATGTGATAGTCTCTTTTCCAAGCGGAAAATTCTTGCCCATACCAAGTGCATGTTCTTGCTACTGACCGTTGTTTTGCGTGGTTTAAGCTGTTAGAAATTTGGATTTATTCATTGGCATATTTATTTATTTGTGCTGCTGTTGCTTTCTTCTAATTTGTGTCTACAAATCTCTCTTGCTTGCCATTATTTTGGGATTTTAATAGCCTTTAGTTTGTTATTCAGCTTAATAAGAAATTCAAAATTCAAGTCAAGATTTAGAGTATTGAGACTAAAAGAAATTCTGTTCTTTTTCTACAAACCAGACAGAGGAACTCTTTTATCTTAGCTTTTTTTATGATACTATATTTCTGTGCTATGACAGCAGCAACAGAGGCATCCTTTGCCACTTACATTATTCCTATTAAATTGTATACGTAAATGCTGGAGTTGTTTGTTTGTTGGTCTGCTGGTACAATGACATCACATGGGTTTGTTTCACTACTTACATGTATTTAATTCTAAGGTTTGCTGAGGTGCTGTGTTGGATTCTGCTCTTTTGCTCATGGTTTTGATTTTGAGATGCAGCAAATCACCATAACAGTTTGTAAACTATAGCTTAAATGGAAGACTTTTGTGGGACCTGGTTTGGTGGTGCGAGGAAGAAGAGGAGTGATGTTTCTCGTCGGCCTTGTTCTGATTCACAGAAATTTTCGCATATTTATACCTCTTTTCCACAGTCTACACAATCTTTAGGCAGTGGTTACAATGAGGAAGAGTGTTATTTTAGGGAAACGACAGTTGGTTCTGAAGGATTGAAAAGTGAGAACAGGCCGAAGAAGCTTAAACTCAAGCTTGGTGGTGTTACTCATACAATACACACTAAGCATGCATCAGAATCTTCTCCTTGTTTGGATATCCATCAGCCACAGCAGAAGTTGCTTCTTCAGGTAATCTCTTGCTAACATGTGCCATTGCTAATGGCTCTCTTCAACAATGCATAAGGAATAATTTTTTTTCCCCTTTTGCTCTTTGAATAAAATCTCTGTTGAAGGTAGAGTATGGATTGCTTTTGATGCTTAGAATTTTATGGTGTTGATTACTGTTCTAGGATTCTACTTTTGGAAAGGACCATTATTTAAGAGGAAAGATGCATGGTGAAAGCGTCTATGTGAATGAAACATATAAACATGAGCCAGTTCGTAAGAGTAAGCGAGTTCCTAAGAGACGTGTAATAGATATGGGATTTAATGAAGATGACAATAATGCAGATGAGGAAACTCATTACTTTGGGAAACTCAATGCTTCTAAAGTTTCTTCAGATGGCAAACGAATGGAGCATGAAATTTATGTTGATATGAAAAATTATGAATTATCAAACTCAGGCAAAGATTGTATAACAAAGTTGAGGTCAGAAAAATCTTATGAGGATAGAGATTATTTAGAAGATGAAGAACCTGTATCAGATGATGAGCCTGAATATAAAAGCAAGAAAATGGGATTTTTTGAAGGAAGGAATAAAAATGGGGTCGGTTTGATTGAGTTCCCGAATGGTTTGCCTCCAGCCCCTCCTAAAAGTGAGTGTTTCTCCTCTCTTCATTGGATAAGTCCCATTTTACAGTGTGGATTGGAAGAAATCAAAACATGAACTGTTTTACAAATTAGATATGGATGACTGAACCTTTATTTCCTAACATGTATTGAACTTGTTCTATTGCTGCTGTTGGTTTGTTGATGACAGAGCAAAAGGTGAAACTCTCTGAAGTGGAGCTGCAACTGAAGAAGGCTGAGGCTGCCCAGAGGCGTAGAATCCAATCAGAAAAGGCAGCTAGGGAGGCTGAGGTTTGCTCTTCATTCCTTGTATTACTTTTGTTGTTGCTCAACAGTATTAGGGAAACTGTCTAAACATCATATCGCTTAGGCTGAGGCAATCAGAAAGATACTTGGTCAAGATTCTGGAAGAAAGAAAAAGGAAGAAAAGATGAAGAAACAACGGGAAGAATTGGCTCAGGTTTTTTGAAAATTGATGAAACTCTGTTGTTCCTCTGTACTATGTTTTTAGCATGTGTTCTAATCAAGATAAATGTTACTTGATGACAGGGGAAGGGTGCCAATTCAAACACATTGGGATCAAATACTGTTAGATGGGTCATTGGTCCTACTGGAACTGTTGTTATCTTTTCTGATGATATTGGTTTGCCAAATATATTCCATTCAGCACCAAGCAGGTATAAAATCACCTTCTTCTGATTCCTATATGTGATTAACTATGTTGTTAACTGAGGATACTGGAAGGAGGTTAACATTTATTGAACTGTTGTTAACTATGTGATTCCTATATGTCTAATTAATAATGCAATCTTCTGATTCCCAGTTATCCTCCACCTCGTGAGAAATGTGCGGGTCCAAATTGTACAAATGCTTACAAATATCGTGATTCGAAGTCCAACCTCCCGCTGTGCAGTCTCCATTGTTACAAGGCAATACATGGTAAGATGCAAGCTGTAATTACCTGCTGATATGATTCGATATAATCCTAGGTTGATACAAATCATTGGTGGTATATTTTGTAACCTTAGTTGGTTGAAAGCAAACATGTTTAGGCTCAATTTAACGAAATGCTTTGGCTTTTGATGCGAAATATGATGTTCCTTCTATTGAGCTTGTACTCGAGATCATAGTGAATTAGTGATTATGAAGCAAGGGCAACAACTAAAAAATTACCCCACCCCAGGTGTCTGAATTGTGAAATTTCTTCTCCATCTGGTGAAAAAAATTTGAAACTTAAGGGTGTATAATTAGATATTTTGGTTCAGATTAACCTATAACCATCCTTTTAAGATTTAAGAGGAGCGAAAGCCATGCACTCTCATCTACATATCAAGATTGTGGTGAAAAATGGTTTTGGTATTTGAAAATTAGTTATTAGTAATTCAATATCAAGTAATTCTCACTTGGCAGCAATGAATCTGAATATAAACAGCAGTAGACGATTGTATGAATTCAAGTGAAATTACACGTCATTTCTCTAAAACGACCCGTAGTTTTAATCTGCAAACGACCGTTATATTTAGGTAAGGTCCACTGGCAGAGGGAGGGGAATCAGGAGATTATGTTCACATGTAGTGTGTTAAATCGAGTTTTTATTACAACGTTTAATTACTCCCCTATAAAAGAAACAACGGCTTAATTATTACAAAAATCCTTGATTTTTTATATTCTTTAAATTTAAATTCTAGCCTACTTTTTATTTTTATTAATTAATTATATCAACTAAAATATATTTATTTCTTAGATTTCATAAGGTAGTTGTCTTTTGTTAAGATAACATTGTTTTTTAGTATGATGAACAAATATATCTTTCACCTACATAATCATAGATAAAAATTGAATTTATTTTTTCAAATCATTAAAATATTACATTAACTAAATAATCAGACAATTTCATTTTCCCTTTTGATTATAACAAGAAAAAGTCATTCATTTATTATATTTTGATCATTGATTTTATCTGGAACTAAAATTAATAGAGTCTGAAAAATTCATATGATTAAATTTAAAAAAAATCTAAAATTGAAAAAGCACTGGAGATTAATACCATTGCATTTACATATAACATTTGCTTTTCAACCAGAGATTAATACCAGAAGAAACAGTCTGAAAATGAAATCAGAAAAAGACTGTTTAGGAAATACTACAAATTATTTTCAAGTATTATATAGTCAAATGAATTTCCAAGCAGAGAGAGAATGCATTGGTGTACCCTTCCAACCAATAAGCAAGCTTTTCCCATCCAAGTCAAGTGTACATGCATTCCCACAGGCAAATTTCTTAGCTATCAATTTTGCTTGCCACAAAGATGATATACTCAGTTCAGTCTCTACCATCCCAAAACGAGCAAAGAATGTTCTCCAAACATCAAGCTTTGCATTTCTAATTTTCCTTTCCTCTCCCTCAGTAGCCACAATGTTTCTGATTCCCTCACCAAAGTGTAAAGATTCTACAATCATCCTGTTGGGGTCATTTCCCATACAAGATTCAAGGCAATCAAAATATGCACTGAAGTAGAAAAGAGCTTCAATAAGACGGTTCACAAAATATGGTGAAGTGGAATTAAACTCTGGTTCAGTAACCACCATTATACTTGGATTCAAGATTCTGATCACTTTCATCATAGAATCTAGCCGATCCGGAAGTGGGATTAGGCTCCTAAGTAAATATTCACAGTAAACAACTACTGTTTCATCAGTATCTAACTCAAATAAGTCTTCTTTGAGATCCAACATGTCTGATACCATAACTATGTTAAAAGAAAAGGGTAAGCTAATAGATTGGGCGAAACTTGTTAACCTCCTACCAGTATCTTCAATTAGTTGTTTCAAACCAGTCCCAACAGCAGTTATCTTTAAAACCTCAAGAGGACAATCTGATTGTGACACCAAAGCTTGCATAAATCCTGTCCATTGTACTCCTATCCTGATTCCAAGATCAATCACATGAATCTTCTTCGCCTCCATCACATTTTCTACCATGGCTTGAATTCCAGCGAAGTGTGCAACCTGAGAGAAGGGAACTTCTTGGTAGCTTGCCAGATTATTAGGGGTTGGACCCATGATTGCCTCATCAATATTGAATGACTGTCCTCCTTCTAAAGATTGAGATGTGAATTTTCCTGTTTCTCGATCAATCCTCTCTCGAAGAGCCTTAGAAAAATAATGAACTACTCTTTCGACAGCATTTCCAGTACTGGATGACAAGCAATCACATTGGTTTAACAATAAGGTGGCACGATCGAATTGTTGATTGCTTAATTTCTCAGCAGAAGCTAGAAGGAGTTCAACTAGTTCCACTTTTTTGGCCTCCTCATCAGGAAGGCCAGAGAAAGAAAGATCAAAAGGATTGTCAAGCATGGAGACAACATCAATATTTCTAGTAAAAGACTGGACAAACCTTTCTCCAGCAATTCTCATGGTTTCTTCAGTTGAATATCCTTGGTTTGCCACCTCTATGATTGGTATATCAATTATTGGCTTAATGATTCTTTCACTGCTCAGTCGTTTCAGCCCCTTGCCATGATTTTTTAGGAGTTCAAGTGAGGTTGAATAAAACTGATCTTGCTTTGTTTTCCTGGGTTGATCAACATTTTGAATATCATTCTGTCTTTCACCAAGCTTTTCAATTTCCTCCAAAGATGGAAGTGGTGGAGAAAGGATATCATAACTTAAACCTTCAAAAATTCCATATTCCATGAATGATTCTTGCTGACGCGGTGAGAACTTTAGACTTTCCATTGATGAATTATCCTTACGGAATCCATGATAAAAACAGTGGGAATCAATGCCTGCTGATTCTCCCCAGTCTTCAGTTCCATGAAGTTGCCCTCCATTACCTTCATCTACACTCTCAGAACTTTTATTTGTAGAGCTCAACTTATCTTGAACTTCATGAAAATTGAACTTTTTAAAAGACTGCATTGCAAATAAGGAGTTAGCTAAAAGTTTGGTTTCTCAAATGTTGATGGTATGGTAGATACTGGTTCTACAGTTCAAGAATTCTAGAAAAGAGATTGGACTACAAGACAAGAATTTTCTCAATCTCAGTTTCCTATGATAACAAACACTTCTGATTAATAATATTTCGTAGCCAATTTGATGAAATCAAGGAGGCTTGTGTCATGATCCGCAATAATTCGGCAACCTGGATGCTACTTTGAATTGTCCTCTAATAACAACAAAATATTCAGAAGATACCATAAAACTCTGAAAGCTAAAGTAGGAAGAAGAATTAAAAAACAATGCATATGATATGTATTTCCAAGATGAGTAACTAGGAAGTATACAGAACAGTCCCATTTATTTTTGTTCTACAAGCCTTAATACAAGAAAGATAACATTAATAGGAACACCAAAAAAGAGAGTCGCATTTGCATTTGTGTCTAGACACAGGAAGTGTCTGAAATTGGTTATTGCTAGTTATTAAGGACTGTTGTAGGAAATTCAAGTATTCTCGAATCCTTATCATTTTAGTGAAATGAACTTCCAAGTAGAGAGAGAATGTATTGGTGTACCCTTCCACCCGATAAGTAGGCTTTTACCATCCATATTAAGTGTACAAGAATTGCCACCAGCAAATGTTTTGGCTACCAGATTTGCTTGGCATAAAGATGATGAACTCAATTCAGTCTCCTCCATTCCAAAACGGGCAAAGAATGCTCTCCAAATATCAAGCTTCCGTCAGTGGCTATGATATTCTCGATTCCCTTGCCAAAGTGAGATGATTCTTTAATTATTCTGTTTGGATCATCAGCCATACAAGTCTCTAGACAATCAAAATATGCACCAAAGTAGAAAAGAGAGCTTCTATGAAACGATTTACAAAATAAGGCGAGCTGGTATTAACCTCGGGTTCAATGACCACCATTATGTATGGATTGAGGTTTCTAATCACTTTCATCAAAGAATCCAGTCTACCAGGTAGTGGGATTAGGGTCCTTAGAAAATATCCGCAGTATACAACTACTGTTTCATCATCATCTATCTCAAAGTGATCTTTTTGGAGATCCAGCATGTCTGATACCATAACTGTTTTAAAACAGAAAGGTAAGCCTTGTAAGTGATAGAGAAAAGGGACATACAGATCAAATGAACATGTTGCTTTAGTTTGAGCAACAGAAATTCTGGTTTTAAAAAAGAATAAAGAAGCTGAGTTTAAGAATGATGGAGGAGATTTGCAAATAGCTAGAAAAAAC
>CATKHJ010016078.1:0-31012 GCA_949750685.1 Vernicia montana | reverse complement strand
AGCTTGATAGAGGAAGCTTGGTGTGGAAATTCTAGAGGCTTCACACTTGGGGAGCTTTGGTGGAAAAGAGAAGAATCAAAGTCTTGGCTTCAAGAGGTAATTTGATTACCCCTTGTTCTTTCTTTTCTAGCATATGTGTTTTACACATTAATTAGGAAATTGCTTGGGAAGTTTAATTGGACCAAACAATAGGTGTTGTGAAATTTTAAAGTGTTTGATTTTTCACAAGCCTAGTAATTCCGCTGCGTTCGGGCCCAATTAACCTTTCAAGCACACCGCTTCCAAGACTATGTTTTCTGCTAAAATGATATTCTTGAATCTCAATTGCAATTTATCATTGAAAAATTGTTTCTTCTACACTGTTATATTAGAATCCTGATATTGAATCTCCATTGCCATTAAAAAATGGAAAATTATTTCTCCTCTAGTGTTTCATTAGAACCTTGTTATTAAACCCTAACTGTTATTGATCATTGGCTAATTGTTTCTTCCACACTGTTACATTGGTATCTTGATAATTTTATTGTTAAACAAATATTCATATACTATTTCAAATTTACTATAAAGTACTCATTGAGCTTCTCTCATGCCCCCACAGTATTTTATGTCAGGTCCAGTAGCAGACTCAGCTAGTGGATCTCAAGTATTTATCTCTACTTGGGATTACTTTGCTGAATATAAGATGATTACAGCTTACATTTTGGGTCAAATCATTTAGAGCTCCATAGATTATTATGGTTTAGTATTGTAATATTTGGTTAAATTGCATTCTTTATATAATTTAGAAATTGTAATGTCATATGTTAAAATGGATACAGAAATTAATATTTGATACAGTGATATGTGATTGATGTTAATAATGACTACCATACATTGAGATATATGGAACATATGCTACTGATAATACAAGTTGTGATCTTAGGTTCATAATTGATGGTGTTAAATGTATTGTGGTATCGTATAAGGAGGTTTTATGGGTTGTTGGTGCCTTTAAGGTTACCCATGCCCTAGGACCATCACATCGCCTAAGGTGGGATGTGACATTAATAGGGTATTCAGACCCTTTCTAGACCCTTTTTCATAGTGTTCATTGATGATATTTTAGTCTATTCTAAAACTGAAGAGTAGCATGCTTTGCATTTGAGAATGGTGTTGCAGCTTTTAAGAGAGCGCCAGTTATATGTCAAATTCTCTAAATGTGAATTTTGGCTCAACAGTGTGGCTTTCTTAGGACATGTGGTGTCCAAGGATGGTATTAAAGTGGAACCTAAAAATATTGAGGCAGTAAACAACTAGTTGAGACCAACCATTGTGACCGAGGTCCGCAGTTTTCTTAGCTTAGCAGGTTATTATTGCCACTTTGCACAAGACTTTTCTAGAATTGCAACACCACTCACGAGGTTGACTCAAAAGAATGTCAGATTTCAGTGGACAGATGCATGTGAGGAAAGTTTCCAGAAATTGAAAGACTACTTATACTTGGCCCCTGTGTTGACTTTACCTTATGGTATAGGTGGATTTACAATGTATTGTGATGCTTCCAAAGTGGGTCTAGGTTGTGTACTAATGCAGCATGGTAGGGTAGTAGCTTATGCCTCTAGACAATTAAAGAGACATGTGCAGAACTATCCTACACATGATCTGGAAATGGCGGTTGTAATTTTTGCATTAATGATATGAAGGAACTACTTGTATGGGGAAAAATGTGAAATCTATAAGGACCATAAGAGTTTGAAGTATATTTTTCATCAGCGAGACTTGAACTTAAGGCAAAGACAATGGATGGAACTCCTAAATGATTATGATTGTAGCATTCTTTTATCATCCAAGTAAGGCTAATATGGTTGCAATGCCTTGAGTAAAAATTCATGAGGCAGTTTGGCTCACATTCGTGTGGAGAAAAGGCCTTTGGTTCAAGAGTTACATAAATTGTTTGATGAAGGGTTGCAAATGGAATTCCTAGGAAATGGGGTGCTTTTAGCTCAATTTAAGGTTCGATCCTTTTTGGTGGATTGCATTAAGGTAGCTCAGATGCTAGATCCACAATTGAGGAAGATTCTAGCCGAGTTACAATAAGGTATGGCTCAGGACTTTGTAGTAGATACAAATGGAACTCTCCATTATGGTTCTAGGTTGTGTGTACCAGATGTGGATAATTTAAGAAGAGGGATTATGGAGGATGCGCATCATGTAGCTTATAGCGTACATTCGGGATCGACCAAGATGTATCATGACTTGAAGAGTACATACTAGTGGAATGGTATGAAGAGAGATGCAGCAGAGTATGTATCTAAATGCTTAGTCTATCAGCAGGTTAAGCTTGAACATCAGAAACCATCTAGTCTTCTTCAACCATTACCGATTCCAGAATGGAAATGGGAAAGGATCACCATGGATTTTACGGTGGGTTTGCCTTGGAATTCTTCACGTTATGATTCAATTTGGGTGATAGTTGATAGATTAACCAAATCAACTCATTTCATTCATGTAAAGACAACCTGCTCTGTGGCACGGTTAGTAAGGTTGTATGTGGAAAAGATTGTTTCTTTACATGGAATGCCTGTATCCATTGTATCGGATAAGGGACCACAATTTACATCTAGATTTTAGAGATCCTTATAGGAAGCTTTGGGAACCCAATTGGAATTTATTACTACTTTCCATCCTCATACTGATGGACAATCTAAAAGGACTATTCAGATATTAGAAGATATACTCCGTATGTGTACTTTGGATTTTGGTGGTTAATGGGACTTGCATCTTCCTTTGATTGAGTTTGCCTACAATAACAGATACCATGCTAGCATTGAAATGACACCATATGAGGCATTGTATGGGAGGAAGTATAGGTCTCTGGTGTGTTGGGATGAAGTAGGAGAAAGCAAGCTAGTAGGGCCTGATTTGGTACAAATCACATCTGAAAGGGTACCATTGATCAGAGAAAGGTTGAAGACTACTTTTAATAGACAGAAGAGCTACACTGATCCAAGACAGCGTCATGTGGAATTTTCAGTAGGGAATTTGGTGTTTCTGAGAGTTTCTCCTATGAAGGGTGTGATGAGGTTCGGAAAGAAAGGGAAGTTAGCACCTCGTTATGTTGGTCCTTTTAAGATAATAGAGAGAATTGGTGCAGTTTCTTATCAATTATCTCTACCAGAGAATTTTTCTCATGTTCACCCTATTTTTCACAATTTTATATTGAGAAAGTATATTCCTGATCCTTCTCATGTACTTCCGATACAAAAAATTGAGATTAGTGAGGATTTATCCTATGATGAACCGCCTGTTGCCATAATTGGTACTCAAATTAGAAAGTTTCGTTCTATGAAAATTCCAATGGTTAAGGTACTATGGAGGAACCATACTACAGAAGAATGTACTTGGGAAACGGAGCAAGGAATGAAAGAACAATACCCCTACATTTTTGCTTCTAATTAAGGTATGATTTCAATTCGAGGATGAATTCTCTTTAAGGGGAGGAGAATGTAATATTCTGAATTTTATTTTATTATATATATATATATATATATATATATATATATATATATATATATATATATATATATATATATATATAATTTAATTTAATTTACTTATTTTATTTAAATGCTTTTATGAATTATTATTATTATTAAATAGAGGAACCCAACCTTTGGACCAATCAATTGAGGCTGTATGAAATCAGAGAGAGAGAGAGAGAGAGAGAGAGAGCTTCCAATCCAAGATTACCATCGTTCGGCGATCGGCATGCGTCCCTCTGCCGTGTAGCCCAGTTGCAAGTGAGTTCCTTACCAGAAGCGTGAGGCGAATAGTCATCGGAGAGTGGTAGACACGCCGTCCAAATTGTCATTGGCGCTGCCACCTTTCCAGGACTATCACGGCTGATTTTGACCACCATTTTCTGGTGATCTAGTTGTCATTGGAATTAGCGTCGCCCAGCTTCATTTTGGTACCCTTCTTGCCACCAGCCACCACTGTTGACTGCAATCTGGCAATCATCCGGTGAGTGAAGTTTTTCCAATAGTCTCAAAATGAGTTTTTATGCATATTTGTGATATTTAAATTTTTCTTAGGTTATTGTCACAGGTTAGGCTTGCTACGGGTTCCGGTAGCATGTAGCTTTCCCGTTCCCTAAAGTCGATCACGATCTAGGTTTGGGGCGTGACAGTGAGATAGGTCAAGACTTCTCATTTTGACAGATGATGAATTAGTTTCAACAACTATTTTGATTTCATCATCTCATGCAAATGAAGGTGATCCTAGTCCAAATGGGAGTGATCCTGGTCCGAGTGGGAGTAATCATCCTAATGTAATAGTCCATAATTAAGGTAACGAAGGAGATTCCCACAGTATGGATGATATAGCAAGATAGTATGAATAAAGGCTATCATTGACGAGGATGAAGAGGAAGAAAAGGGTTAAGGAGCTTATGTTGGACTTTTATACAAGTTCAGCGTAAGTGTTCAATGGATGAGAGTTGAACTATTATTTATATGTGTAATATGAAGACAATATTTAAGTAGTGTATAAGAGTGTACGCATATTCAAATTTAAGTTATTGCTTATGAGTTTTATATGCATGAGTATGAATGATTGATTACAAGATTTGTTGGTTCTACGTGTTATATGATAATTGAGATATGATTCATGATGAATTCTAAGTGATTTATATGTGGTAAAGGATTTTATAGGTATGCCTTCAAAAGAAATTGGTTTGGGAACTATTGGAGTAAATTTTAAGAGTGTTTATGATATATAAATCAAGAGATAATAGAAAGAAAGTTAAGTGCAAAATTGTTGATGCTCTATTTAGGGCAGGAACTTGCATCGATGTATTCGTGGACTTAAAGGGAGAATTGAAGAAACTATAAAATATGAAAGTTGTGGAGTTATGTCTCATTTAAAATCCCATAAATCAGTTTTTCAAAATATGGTGTGTGAGAGGATATATTTTTTGAATTTTTTTTTTTACTATTTTTTTTTTCACATGCTTTGGAGAAAGCATGATGTACTTTACTTCTCCTAAAAGTCGAATACCAAAAAACAGTTACAGAAAAAAAAGATAAAAAAAAAAAAAGAAAAAAGATAAACCAAAAATATGTGGGAAAAAACAATGCCAAACTAGCCCAAAATATAGTTAGAAAACGTTATTTCAAACAAATCTTATTAGGAAGCAATTATTTTATACAAAATAATTAAATTAAAAAGCAGTTATTTTAGAAAAAATATTATTAGGAAACAGTTCTTTCAGACAAAAATAAATAAATTAATTTAAAAATAAGTTGAATGAGAAAAAAATAAAGATTTTGATAATGTTATATTAGTTACAATTACTACCATTCCAAATGATAGGTCAAAATTCTTATTTTCCACTTATCTAATTTATTTGGAAATTAGAGATATCTGTTAATTTGTGGCCTCGTTTGTTTTGAAAGATTTCAGTAATAAATTTTGCAAGATCCATGGATTATAGCTCAATCTTTTGTTTGATTTGAAAAATTGAGCTACATTTCATATATTTATTAAAATCATTTATGCTCCAAAACCTTAAAAAATGAAGGATTTGAAAATCCACATAGAATGTAGATTTTTTTATTTCATGGATTTTGTTCAAATCCATAGATTTTAACTAAATTCATGGATTTAAAATCCATCATGCCAAACGAGACCTGTGTCTTTCTAAATATGAATCTAATTTTTTTTTATTTACTTTATGGGTTTTGTTATTTATTTTATGGGATTTAATAAGTCTTTTGTTTTGTCTTCTTTGATGGGAGTTTGCTTATTTTCTTTGATGGAAGTTTGCTTGTCTTTCGTCATGAGAATTAGGAGGAGTTTGAGTATGATATTTAAAAGATCGAACTTGTTTAAAGACTTGTTAAACGATAATGAAGTCGATTTGTGACTCAGTATAGCTACCGAGTGGAATGTGTTTCTTGTTGATGTGCCAAACGCAGTCAAAGTGCTGTATATAATTGTTACGTCAACACGATCAATGAAGTTTAAAGGAAAAACTCATTTTTATAATAAGATTTGTATGTATTTCTTGAACGCAATCAAATTTATTTCTCTATTTCAAGTTGTACTTATTAATCATTATTAATGAAAAATTCTTTTTTATTTCAAAAAAAAATTATTTAGAAATTTATTTATTTAACTTTGTCAAAATTATTATTTTTGAACTAGTTCTCTTAGGCACTCATTATAAAACTCTATTAAGCAATACCATACACGTTAAACAACATAATAGATTAATACGAAACTTGATGAATTTCAAATGAATTTTGAGTTCTTAATTTTTCAAATTAATCCAACCGATTTCTGTTCTACATGTATGAACTTTGGATTTAGAATTTAAAATTTAATATTTGAAATTCCAAATTTATAAATCTAAATCCAGTAAAAATTTATATATGCCAAATAAAAACTTTAACATGATCTAAATTTTCATAATTTTATTAATAAACGGATCTGAAATGATCTTCTAACCGATTTTTGTTATACATTTATGAACTTTAAATTTAGAATATAAAATTTAACATTTGAAATCCAAAATTTATGAATCTAAATCCAATAAAAATTTATTTATACCAAATAAAAACTTTAACATGATTTAAATTTTAACAATTTTATTAATAAACGGATCTGCTATGATCTTTTAAGATTCGTTATCATTTTATACCTATCTCTACATTCAATTCACTCAATAAATTTACTTTGAAGAATTTCGCTATATAAACCAAGTTGTAGATATACATAGGACTGAAAATGAATTTCCTCTTGGCCCATCCAACTCTTTCATTCTCCTATCTCTTGATTTTTGAATCTTTGGCAAAAGATTGTTGTTCATGGCAATTCAGAAAAGAAGGATGCAATTGCATTATTACATACAATTTGCAAAAACTTCATACTTATTTCAGATTTTGGTTTCCATTAGTAGTTCAATTGCAATTATGCTCTGCAAACTCAATGGTAACTAAAACTACCTATCCTTCATCATAGCCATAAATGGCCCATGTTTCTTTCTCCTTATCACCACTTACAATTTTTGGTATTTTTTAAGAAATGATAGCAGTAGACAGAAAATAGATGGTATCAGTATCACAGACTTCACAGTATCAAAATCATAAAAATGAAAAAATATCTCCTGATGATTGTAAATGTTAAATATTAAACAGTATCTCATAATGATTGTAATTTCTCTATAAGATTAATGTTTTAAATTTATGACTTGTGAGGCCAGTGTTGATCATCAAATTAACAATTTTTAAAAAAAAAATAAATCAGAGCTGTGAACAAGTCTTCTTTAAGAAGTTGGTTTTTTTTTTTATTTTATTTTTATCAACGGTTATATTTTAAGATTGTCCAACTTCCTCTTATTGTACAATAAATAGGGGACAAGTTAAATTGCATATATGTAAATTAATTGTAAGGGTAAAGTTAAATTGCATATGTAAATTAATTGTAAGGGTACTATGGTTTTTACGGTGAATATTTCTTAGGAAAAAATAATGTTCACTCTGTTTCAAATTAATAGATGTTTTAGAAAAAAAAATTTATTTAAAATTATTTGATATTTTAGGAGTTCAATATGGCATTTATTAGTTTATTTTTCAATTTTACCCTCATCACCAACTCTATTTTCTCTTACTTTCACTCTGCTTTATAAAAAAAAAAAAAAAAAGTATATTTGTCCATCCGATTAAGATTAAAGCTATTTAGCTTTTTTAATACGTGTATACTCTCCTGAAATGAAGGGAGCACATGCTAAATAAAAAAAATCTAATTCCCATAAAATTAGTATGTAAACTAAACACTTAACTTGTATAAAGTAAATTTTCTGAAAAGTATATTTCTCAAAAAGTAGGTCATGGCAAACCAATCAATAACTAAGATCATATACCAACATAATGTTTTAAATTCTAATAATAACGAGCAGCTGAAAAAAACATGAGATTTTAATCCCAGTACAAGAAATTCCTCATCTCATCAGCGTAGTAACAAGAAACTCAGAGGAAGCAATTCAACCAAAGGAATTTACAAGTAACCACTAAATATTGAATCAATAAAAAAATTAATGAAATGAAAATTTTAAAATACACTTTCAGATTATATAACTCTTTTTTTAAAAAAATGAATATTTCTTATCAAAACTAAATTTTATTTTAACTGAAAACTAGTTAAGTCTGATTGTTTGAATTCTTTTTTATAAATTTCAATAACTATTTTTACGGCTTCAGAATTTTAGTCCTAAATCTATGATTGATATATAGGGTTTTAATTATATAAATTTTATGACATTCATTTAAAAATTTTACCAATTTTAATAGAAATTAATTTAGTTATATTCATTTCTATATAATTGAATGAATTCTTAAAATTAAAATGAATATTTTTTTTAATATGAAAATATGAAATTTCAGTTGAATTTCATAAAATAAAATTGTGAAATTCATTTATACAAACAGGGGATAAATTAAAAATCATCACACTAACATCGTGTTTGAAGTTCCAACCATATATTTGAATTTGGCCAAAATTTAGAATATGAATTTTTAAGCATTTATGAATTTGAATTTAAACAAAATCTATAAGAAAAAAAAGAAAATATTACGTCTCAATATTTTTCTTAATGTATTTCATTTTCCCACCTAATATGGAATTATTTCAGTTTTCATAACTTCTTTTTAAAAAAATATATTCTATCGACAACATTCATTAATTAAGTAATACCGCACACGTTAAATGGTATAATTGATGAATTTCATATGAATTTTAATTTTTTATTTTTTCAAATTAATCGAACCGATGGTTGTTTTACATTTATGAACTTTAGATTTAGAATTTAAAATTTAACATTTGAAATCCCAAATTTATGAATCTAAATTTAGTAAAAAATTATTTATACCAAATAAAATCTTTAACATAATCTAAATTTTTATAATTTTATCAATAAAAAGATCTTATATGATCTTCTAAGATTCGTTAACATTCTATACCTATGTTTGCATTCAATTCACTCAATAAATTTGCTCTGAAGAATTTTGATATACATAAACCAAGCTGTAGATGCATAGGACTGAAAATGAATTTCCTCTTAGCTCATCCAACTCTTTCATTCTCCTTCCTATCTCTTGATTTCTAAATTTGCGTCCTATTTCAGATTTTGATTTCCATTAGGAGTCCACCTGCAATTATAATCTGCACATTCGATGGCTACCTAGCCTTTATTATAGCCAGAAATGGCCCTTCTTCTTTTCTCCTTACAAGAGTTCACAGTATCAAAATCATAAAAATGGTAAAATGGCAAAGTATCTAATAATAATTGTAAATGTTAAATGTTAAACAGTATCTTATAATGATTTTATTTCCTCTAGATGATTAATCGATAAAAACTTCAATCACTGATTCTGTTCTCAAAAGGGGCAATTGCCTTCATGGTATGTGTAACACATTCTTCACTAATATGAATGTCAAAAATCAATTACATGTGGAAAGCATGTGTATTGTTCTTGATCTCAGTTAATTCTCTCTCCCTCATGTCATTTCCTCACAATAATCAATTACTAATTTACACTTTAGTTAATCAATAATAAAAATTAAAAAAAAAAAATCTTATTAAAAATGTAACAAACCCAAAAAAGAAAAAAAAAAAAAATACAATCAATATCCATATAGGTGGTGGGAGGGACGTGAAAATGGTGCAAACACCATCGATCCCTTCTTCACTTACTCACCTTAAGTTGAAGGTTGCTCATCCCAACATGCAATTTTTCTATACCAGCTTCATTTTTCATCTCAATCTGAGCACAACTATTGAGATTGAGCCAAGGGTGTTGCAGGCACTGCTGAGCAGTGGGCCGCTTCTCTGGTGTAAAATCGAGAAGGGGACTAAGAAATTCTGCAAACTCCCTTGCATCATTCTCAGAAAACTTGTACTTATCAACCAGCAAGCGATCAAGTGGCCAAAACTTCAGCCTTCGAATCCTTTTTAGATCTCCATACCTATCAAAGAAATCCTTGGATCGAACTCCAGCACTGGCCATCTGCTCATGCAAGAATTAAGAGATGAATGAGCAACAAGTGATCAAATAAATGTAAGGAGCAATTAAAAAACTATGAGCATACCTTGCGAGGCATCTTTCCAAGGAGTTCCATCATTAGAGCAAGGTGATCCTGAAACCAACAGTCACTTCCATTATTACCATCTAAATGCAAGCTCAGAGATATGGTATTACTACATAAACATGGTTAAGTGACAAGTAATTGGCATACTAAAGGCAATGACATATTAACCAGTCAAGTCAAGGATCAAATTTGGTCCATAATACAACCTATAATTTCATATGTTTCTTTCAGATAATTCAAATGTCATTAAAGGTGAAACTAATTGTCAACCAGTGACAGAAATTTGAAAAAAAAAATCTTATGATATATTAGTACAAAAACAGGTTTGTCCAAGCAATATGCTCATGGAATCCAGAAATATCTCTTTCATTTAATAGGTCCTAGACAACATAGCGAAGCTAAATCAGGTGCATATCTTCCCATTAATCATATGTCTGTTTGTTTCATCACAAAAAACCGTTTAATATGAAAGGATATATAGGATTTGTCAATTTGCTGCAAAGATGGTCAAAATGAGCAAAGTGAAGCACAAATCAAGCAGACATCAGTATACCATAATAACATCTACATAGTAATAATTTTCTTTTCTCTCTGTTTCTTTCTTTCCTCCCACCATTCTTCACCATAGTCTTCCTACATTTGTTATTTTCTACTCCCAAACATATCTCCATATAAATTGCATTTAAACATATGAAGATAAATATAGGTTATTATAATAGTTATGATTTCTGACTATGGTAATGGATCCTACCTCATCCTCACTATATCCTTGTGCACCCTTGGGAGCAAACATCATATCACCTGTAGCAAGCTCAAAAGCAGTGCAAGCAAATGACCACATATCAACAGAGAAGGAATATCCCGCCTGCATAACGACTTCAGGAGCTCTATACTGTCTCGTTTGAATCTCTTCTGCAAACTGCTTATCAGCCCAACAAGCATTTCCAAAATCAACAACCTTGCACCTCACATCAACCCCATCCAAGCATTTCTCTGGCTTTTTCACAGCTCCTCCCATTGAAGTTCTTCTTTCTGATATCTTAGCAACTGCCCTTTTTGCTCTTCTTTTCAATTTCCTCTCAATGAGATTCATTGTAGCTCCGCCATTAAGGCTACCTTCAGGCCTTTCAAGAATTGGTGTGAGCCCAGATCTAATTGGATCTTTGGCAGGATCAATGGTAGAAAAGAGAAGAATATTTTCAGGTTTTAGGTCAGTGTGGATCAATCCAAGTTCCCTATGCAAGTAATCCAGGCCTATCAAAATGCATTTGCATATCTCTCTAACTTTATTCAATGGAAGACCTTTGTAACGACTATGCCTGATTAACCGGAGTAAGCTATCACCAAGAAATTCAAGAACCATGCAATAGTGCTGCCCATTTGGTCCTGTGTGCTTGAAATGGTCAATCAGCCGCACAACACACTTGGAAGTAGAGGGATCACCATTAGCTATGGCTGAAAGGACTTCAATTTCATGAAGAGCAGCTTGAGCAAATTGTGCTGCACTTTTCTGGATTTTAAGTGCAACATAATTCTGGAAATTGAAAAGAAACAAAATAAAAATGCAATAAAAGAAAATCTCTAGAAATTTTTAATTTAAGCTTGAATGGGGAAAAGCAATGGAAAAACGAAGTCTTTAAGTGATAGTGAATTTGCATTGATAGCAGCAAAAGCCAGATGTATGTGGATTCCAACGTTGCCCCATGTAAAAATTCTCTCTAGCTAATACACAACACCCGCATAATCATTAATCTTTATTTTATTTATTTATTTAAAAAGATGGTTTCTTTTAGCTCTTAACATAATTGAGTATAACCATTATTAAAAATCACAAAGAGTTCATTACAAAGCCCACAGTCAACCATCTTGCCCAAAAAAGCAAGAGAAACAATACAAGAACTGCCTTATATAGAAAATCTATTACCTATAAAACAGTTGTATCAGAAAAGTATTTTGTATAAATCTCAGTTCAGAATCAGAATTCATTTTTTGTGAGTAAGTATACATGTGTCAAAATTCCAAAATACATAAGGGTTTTGAAATTATTGTAAATTTAAATTTTAGTTTCAAGTGTAAAATCATATAAAATAGGCGTGATATCAAATTTCAAATACTCAATCATTTCAAACCACAAACTATCCAAATATAACCTAAAATTATTTACTATAATTCCAAATCTACAATATGAAGAAAATCAGCTAAATTTAAAATTTATGAAATTTAGTGATTTTTTTAATGTGAAATCCTAAAATAGATAGATCATTTGTCCTTACACATACATATAATTCAAAATAACATTAAAATTTACATTGATCTCATCGAACAAAAACAAAAACTATCCGAAAATAGAAATGAATAAACGACAAAATATTTATAAATTAAAATAATAATAATTAAAAAGGGTTGGAAAAGTGCAGAGGAAATTAATGATCAATAATAAAAACACAGATCAAAACGAATAACCAATAAAACGGTGACGTACAAAGGATTGAGTGTCATAAGCAAGCCAGACGGTAGAGAACTGGCCCCAACCTAACTTCCTCTGAGCAATATAACGTCCGGCAGCAAACTGATCGCCGACTCTAACAGCATGATATCCACCTTTTCTATAAGAGTCGACTCCCTCGTCGTCCTCGGACTCAGACCCGGACGAAGACGAACACGACATCGTTTTATTCTATAATATATGAATCAAAATCTAACCAAACCGGCGATCGAGTGTCGATCAATCTAATGATTTGATCTGTATTATTGAATAAATTAACTGTTTGTCTTTCTTCCCTTTCTTGATTCTTGATTAGAAAGAAAGAAAATCAAGAAAGAAAGAGAGAGAATCAAGAAAAGAGTTATTTGCAGGCAAGGGAAGGGAAGAGAAGAGAAGAGGAGGAGAGAAGAAGAAGGAGAAGAAGGAAAGAGACTGTGAAATTGTGTGGCGTAGTGTGATGCGTTTTCTCCACTTTTTTCTCTTTTTCCTTCCACTTTCGTGCCTTTGGTGTGTTGTGGCTTGTGGGTCGTCTTTCTTTGTAAATTTGTTGGCTTTTTAAAGCTTACATTTTAATTTACTATTTTGTCCTTTTTTATTTTATAGATAAATTTTCTTTGAATTTTACATATATTTTTTTTAATTATATCCTTTTTTTTTATTTATTTATAATTCTATTCTAATTTAAAATTTTAATGGCAAATTTACTTAAAAGTTAAATTAAAAATACCAATCATAATATTTTTCATATATTAATGTGAATGGTAAAATTAAAATTAATTTTAAAACTTATTATCTCATATTATTAATTTAATTTTTCAACTTCAATATAAATTAAGAGATACGACATTAACACTTCTCTTTTAATTGTTGATATTCTCATCTTTTTTTTTATCATTGAACTTGATTATAATATTTTTATTGCATTATTTAGAAAATAACTTTTATAAGAAAATAATATTTAATTAAATTTTATTTATTTATTTATTATTTTTAATTCACACACACACACACACACACACACACACACATATAACACACACACACACACACACACACACACACACACACACACACATATATATATATATATATATATATATATATATAATTTTGATAATAAAAATATATTTAATAACTATATAATTTATATACAAGAAAATATTTTTTTATATATATAAAAGAAGATTAAAGTAAAATTTTTATTTTTTTATACTAAAATTTTATTTTTTAATTCTCATGAGAAGGGAAGATTTATTATGTACTAAAAAAATTAAGAAAGACAAACTTAAATTTCATTTACTTCTATTTTTTTATTTGTGTTTTTTATTGCATAAAAATGATATTTATACATATTTTTTTAAACATATTTATTAAATATAGTGTTTTTATAAAAATTAAAATAAAATTTTCATTTTTACATATTATAAAATAATTTTTTTTACCTTTTAATTTTTAAATTTTAAATTTTGATTTGATAGTTTTATTTTTGAGCAAATATTTTTAAAATTTTTAATAAGAAAGATAATTTACCAAATTAAATTTTAAACTATAATCCTACTAACATTTTATTTTAAGAAATTTTTTTAAATTGTGCTCATTGAAAATATGTTTTAATTATATATTTTACTAAAATATCTTAATAAATCATATATATTTTTAAAATTGAATAAATTATAGCTTTAAAAATAATAAGTAAAGAATTAAATAATCATATGCATATTAATTGTTAAAAAAAATAATATTTTTTAAATTATTACATTATTTTTAAATTATATTGAGAAGTATTAACATTTTTATTTTTTTTATTTGGTTAATTGACTTTCTTGATAATAAAAAAAAAGTTTGCTTCCAAAATAAAAATTAAATAGAATATAAAAAAGAAAAGAAAAATTATTTTATAACATGTAAAAATGAAAAATTTTATTATGATATTTTCTTATGTAAAAAATTATATATTTATTAAATATAGTTTTTAATATCATATTTTTCTAAAAACGTAAAAAATATAGAAAATTATATTTCTATGTATTAAAAGTAATAATAATAATAATAATAAAATATATAAGAAAATGAAAATTAAGTCTTCCTTCCTTATAAGAATTATTAACTTAAATATAATAAGGGTATTTTAATCAAATTTAATAATGAAAAAGCTAATAGGAGTGTCAAAAATTAAAAGAGGATGTCAATATTGCCTCCCGAAATTAATTAGGTTCTTCAACTTTGTAAATTTAGAAAAATACTAATAATTAAATTAATAACTCAATTAATTAAATTTGTGAAATTAAAGAGTTTAATTAATTTCCATCAAAATTTAAAAATTACGGTCATTTTGAAACAAATGTAAATGAATTCTCATGTTTGGAAAGCCACAATTTAAAATTTAGAATTCATTTGAATTTCATATTTTTATATTTGGAACAAATTTATAAATGAGTTATTTTTATTCTTATATCCTAAAATATCCTTAGTATAATAAATATAATTATAAAAAATAAAACAATTAAAAATAAATATATTTTATATTTATAATTAATATTTAATTTGTAAAATGTATTAAAAAAAAAGTTGGCAAAAAAAAAAAGAAAAATATTAGAAAGAGAGAGAGAGTAGTAAGAGGAGAGAGAGAGAAAGAAAATGTAATATAAAGAAATGAGAGAGAGAGAAAAAAGAGAAGGAGAGAGAGAGAGAGTATGTAAAAAAATATATATATATTTTTATCCATATTAATTGTTTTGTTAGTTTTGTGGAATACATTTGAAAATTTCACCTATTTATAATGAAATTTGATTTAGTTGAATTGAATACGTATAATTGAAATGAACATTTTTAATGTTTTAAATATAAAATTTGAAATGAATTTCATAAAATTTTATGGAATATATTTGTTCCATAATAAATTTAAGAATTTGACTTTTTATTTTTTTAATTAGTGAAATTTTTTCTAAAATAGAATTACAACAAAAATTTTAAATTATAATAGAATTAAAGAAAAATGATATAATTGTAAAAATAAACAAAATTCAGAATAAATTTATTTATTATTATTTTATTCTTTTTCTGTTTGGGTTGGAAATTAGGTGGACCGGACTTATCAAAAAAGCTTTTTTATTTCTTAGAGCAAGTTTCTATATTTTGCTTTGATGCGCCTTAGCCACCTGCCTCATTATTACTAGTTTGGTCATTGCCATTGCCATTGCTAATTTTCTTTTTCTATTTTGCTTCTTCATGATTTCATGATTGGAGTTTTTCTATAATTAATGGCCCATCTTTTTGTATTTTTTTTCTTTTTATTATTCATATTGAATTGCCTTATCATAAATTCTACTCATGTTGGATTATACTGTTTTTATAATTTTCAATTGTTAAAATCATTGCATAATAATAGTGAAAAATAGTAGGTGTCTATTTAATAATATAGGCAATGAGAGATATAATTGAGTTAAACCAATTTAATATAATACATTATTTACATTTTAACTTTATTAAAAATTTTGAGATTTATAACTAGAGTTAACCGATGATCAATTTTATTTTTTATGCTCAAGTTAAAATTATAAATTAATACTTAGATGTTATAATATAATATAAAATAGCATAAATTATTATTTAATTCATGATATTTGACATAATTAACTAATTTATTCTTATTTTTTGAGAAATTAACTATTTCATCCCTATATTTTAATTTCGTTAGTTATATTAATCTTTTCGTCCAATTTTTTTTTTAAATTCCATTTAAAAAATTAAAATTAAAATAAAAAAAATTAACTTTGAATTCTTAAAATACTCTTTCCCTCTACCATCTTCTCCCACTTTTCTAAATCTCCCCGTCTACACCCAAATCTACCACAATCGTATAAGGATTTGATACTAAAGTCTTTTCATCTATCATTACAATGAGATATATTTTTTTTTTTGAAAAAAGAACCTCATTACTTAATGCTAAACCTGTTCATGGACATATAAATGCAGCCCAATTTGAATCTAGTTAAAGCTCAATATTTTAACGGGTAGGCTTGGTCATATATTATGAAGTTTGTGCCAAACCTGACCTTTATAATATATATAATAAAATATTTTTTTGAGGTGTGGGGGTTCGAACCTGTATCAAATAAGTTGAGAAATTCTTTTATCACCAAGTCACACTATTTCTTATGTCATTATTTATATATATTATATATATACATTATTATAATTTTATTTGTTTATGCTAAAATTTGTTAGTTTTTAAACTAATTTAAAAAATTTGTTAGTTTTTAAGCTTATTTATAAAAGTGAAAAACTGAATTTAAAAAAAAAAAACATATATATAAGTTGGGCCAGGCTGGGATTTAACGGGCTTCCCTAAAGAGGATGGGTGTAATACCCTAAGTTCTTTTGTGCATCCATTTAATCATGTATATATATATATATATAAGTTGAGTATCATATGTATATACGAGCTATGAATTGCATGTTATGTGTATATGTGGGTTATGTGTTGAGATTTGAGTCTAAGACTTAAGATTTTCTAAGTTTGTTGATATAAGCAGAGTAATGCTCGTTACATGTGAGTAATGCCTGTTACTTGTTGAAGTTCACGGCGGTGATGGATGAGTAACGATGGTGAATAGAATATGAGATTTCAAATAGTACCTACTGGACAAAAGTAACACCTGTTACATGTAAGTAATGGCAGTGAAGGAAGTCATGAATAGTAAAATGAACAGTAACAAGTCACGGCCATTACTCAAAGTAACGCCTGTGAATCGTGTCAGGGGCAAATTAGGAAGTCAAGTCTATATAAGAGATTTAAAGCCCAAATCAGTTCATTCACGCCATTTTTGAGTTATTAGGCCTAAATTTTCATGAGAAACACCAACCTAACTCCATTAAATGCTAAGGAACCTTATTAATTGCATCAATTAAAGGATTTAGTGTTGAAAGAGCTCATTGTTCTTATCCACCTTTGAAGCATTTGTGAAAAGGTAAGTTAGGATTTTGATTTTCTTTATGTGTGTCTTAGTCTAAGGTAAGATTAAGATGTGTTAGCACGTATTGTATTTGTTATTTGTATATGTTTCTATGTATAGTTCCTCCTAGAAGGCATGATGAGGAAGGTGATAGGTGTGATAATCCAAATTGCTTGATGTGATGGAGTCTTCCAAGAGATTATAGAAAATTCTTTTTGGCAAAGGTGAGTAGAAAATATACTACTATTTTTATATTTGAATTTCTAAGGCATGAAGCCTATTCATTTATTAAACTACCATGAGTATGAGACCACTGATAACTCTATTTTCTTAAAGTTATTTTACCTGTTTAAACTCAAATTTTGGTTCAGTTCTTAAGAATTTAATAATATTATTACTTATTTTGAGAAATAAATAATTCTAATAATTTATAAATAAATTATAACATGTTTTTAGTATTTTATTTTATTTTATTTTGCGGAACAAAATGATATTAATGATACAAGCAATGATGTCATGATATTAATAATGCAGGCAACGATGCAAGATTATGAAAAAATAAGGTGGAAGTTGCATATAAATAGGCATTACTACCTATCTTTCAAAGTATCATTCAATTAAATAAACAAATAAATATAGAGATTTATATTTTCTTAGTTTTATTTCTTTTTATTTTCATTTTGATTAAGAAGACAAGTTTTGGAGCTCGTGTACGCCAAAGATTGTATCCCAAAAAGAGTTTTTTAAAACTTTTATTCTTCAATTCAATAATAAGCTGTTATTATGTTTTCTATTAAATTGATTGTTAATTTAATTGTTTCTTTCTTCTTAAATATGAGTAGCTAAATTTCTTCTTTATGATTTAGATGTAATCTCTTGATTTGCCTATGACTCTCTTTGTTTGATTGATTTGGTTTTGATTATTAGAATTAATCTTTTATCTTAGAATTTAATGCTTGTGAATAATTGAGCACTATTTGCATGTTTAAAAATATTATGTAAAGTAGTGAGAGTGGAAGTATAATATTAGTTCATTGAGATATTAGACCTAGGGAATGTGTTACTTAGAGATAAGAATACTTCTTTGTGATTAATTAAAGGATTTTCATAAAATTTAATGAGTTTATGTTAATTGCTTGTAATTACGAGAGTAGACATAAGGTTAACATAAATTCTTGTATTGTATCTTGAGAGAGAACATTATATAATTTAAGAAAATATAATCATTAATTCCAATTAAATTAAACCAATCTAGAGAACATAAAAAAATTTATAGGTAATCAATTGATGAAATCTAAATCCTGCGTCTTTTTCATATGTTGAATTTATCTTTTAATATTTATTTTTATTTTCTTCTTTATCTCAACTAAACTGATTTTCTAAATAATAAGATAATTCATAATTTTGGTAATTGTCTGTAATACCCCTAATATGTACATGGACTTTATTTGACTATATTAATGATTTACTGATAATACATCATGTGTATGAACGAATTATAAGTCGAATGATATGTATTAAGAATAGGTGAAGTGTTGAAGTAAGTTGAAGAAATGGAATTTGAGAAAAATAGGGTCAAACGCCGATTCAAAATGGTGAACGCATGTTCAGAAATTCACATATGAATAGTGAAATTTCAGGAATTGGAGATGAACGCTCATTTAAGAAGTGAACGCTCATTCACAAGGCCAGGAATAGTCACGTGAACAGTAGCAGGACTATGGACTCAGGGGATGAACGCTCGTGCAATAATATGAATGCCCGTTCAAAACCCCTCTGTGTAAATAGTTGAGTTTTTATGTTTTGTCATGAACGCTCGTTCACCATCGGGATTTATAAAAAAAAAAAAAAGACAGCATCCCTAAGCGAGAAAAACATAACCTTTCTCATTTATTTCGGTTTCAACCATCCCTAAATGCTAGTAAACTCCATAAATGCTACTATAAGACTAAGACCCTTCATTCTAACTCCAAGGTAGCATTTATTGCATGTTTAAGGGGATCTAAGGTTAAGGAATCCATTTCTTCTCTTCATTGTTCAAGCATTCCAAGTTAAGGTAAGTTAGGGTTTCTTCATTCCTTTCAATTTCTTCCAATAGATGTAAGATAATGGTGAGATTAAGTTAATCTAATATCATTAGTATTGTTATATGAGTCAAGTTAATAGATTATTGAGTTATTGTTATTTTCTATTTGGGTTTTCTATAGATTCTCATAGAGACTCAAGAGGAGAAGGTGATTGTAGAGATGCCCATCACTTTTGCTTATTGTGAAGAGTGATATCAAGTTATTTTTTGGGATTTTCAATTGATTAAGGTGAGTGATAATTATACTATTATAATTGTGTTTGAACCATTGGGCATAAATGCCTAATTTTTTCATGAACTACCAAATGTTTATTGATTGTTGTTAAATATCCTTTTGTGATATTAACTTCATTGTATTCATGAACCATGATTGAACCAAGACCATGATTATTGTAAGACCATGATATGAATCTCTTAAGAACCTATGCATGATAATGACCTATAATTCATGATCCCTTTTGTATAAATATCCATGACCATGAACCAAAGCAGAAAACCCCAACTCTGATGTGGGGCAAGATATTAGGCATTGTGCAAAATGTACTTCGTTGGATAGAGTAAAGTATCTAAGCTCTAGCTAGGAAGGGCTTTGGTGTCTTAGCCGTGAGATCTGATTAATCTTACGCAGAGATGAGGGTATGCTTCGTTAAGAAGAGCCTCTACCACTAATGTTCATGATTGAATATGTTCTATGTCTCAGTTCTTGGTAACGCCTATTGGCAAATATTCATTCTCATGGGGAATGTTAAGACTTATAAACCTCTATTCAAGTTATTGTTATTTCTGCTAAAGTATGACATGTATATGATGAATGAAACCCATGAAATATTGCTATTGTATGAACCCCATAAATTATTGTTATTGTATGAACTATGAACTCCTTCTTGTGAGCCATCCTTGAATCACCAAGCCGCATAAGTATGGTAGTATAATCATTGCTCACTGCTTTTATCTCATTAGTGATTCCATTTTTCAGGTGAGCTATAGTTTATCAGTTCGGTTTCCAAGGCGTTCTTCTTCAGTCCTCGAAAACTTAAGTGATTAATGTAAAGCTCAATTCCTTATTTTGATTAATCGTATAGATAATAATGATGTAAACCTTTAGATGCTTCATGGTAATGTAATAAATGATATTCTTTTGGCCTTTAAGGCATTGACCTATGAATGGTATAATATGTAAAATAATCAAAGATATGACTATTGATGAATATATGAGATATGAATCAAGCATGATATTGATGAATATGGATTAGCATGATTGTCAGGTTTAGATCTTGGGAGACATGTATGTGATGGTTTGCATGATATCGATATGGATGATTGATTGGTAAGGTTCCTACGGGTTTTCGGTGGCCTTATGCCTTCCCATGCCCTAGGATCATCGCGGCTCGAAAGTCGGGTCGTGACATTATCAACTCTTTCCCCATAGGATCGACACTCTACTCAATCACTATATTACTTGTTGTGAGGCCTCGCCCGAGCACCGGTCCGATCTGCTAAAGGAATCGAAATGCTCTTTTGGAGAAACTCCACGCAATCTGGAACTCACTATGAGTTCTTAGAAAATTAGAATTTTATTTTCGCTTTATGTGACAGGGAGTCGCCACTTTAATTTTATTTATTTTAAATTAGGAAAATTAAAGGAAAACCCAAATAAAATGACTCCAAAATATTTAATTCATTTCAATGGAAAAACACTAATCCACAAGTGACCAAAGTGGGCTCGGGGATCAGGTTTTGCTAATAAACATTAATTTCTCTTTAGTTTGGCTAAAGTACAAAAATAACTTTTATGTATGCATGAACATGGATTAAGATGATGAATGAACAGTTATAAGTGATGTAAAGATTATATGAATGACAATTATTAGAGATGAATCAAAAGCAAAAATAAGAAAGGAGGATCCTTCATCTAGCCCTTATGGGTACTAGGGAAAGCACATATTCCTTAATTAATAAAGGACAAAGAACATATATAGCAATAAAAATAAAAGGAAAAAATATTATTTAAAATATTTTGGAGTTGATGCCTTATAGATGGCATGCCTGCGTATCCCTTTGAATGAGAATCAAACCCCACATAGTTCTTCCTTCTTGTGAAGAAGAGGTTTTACTCAAAAATGGTTTATTCGGTTTATTAATTTAATTCAGATTTTAAATTAATAAAATTTAGATCTTTTCATATTTAGATCTAAATAAAGGGTGTGAGAACATGATAAATTCTAGATCTGAATTTAGAATTTAAAAATTGCAAGAGAAATGAATTATACCTTTGCTTTTCTTGGCTTTTTTTGCGGATGAGGTGAGCCTGGCTCCGGATATGAGCTCCACTTTGAGATTAGGAACTTCGAAATGAGATAATAATAACTTTAATTGAAATAATTTTGGTGGATGTGGTGTTTGGATATAGAAAAGTGATTTTGTATATCGAAGAGACACGTTTCGAATTCCTCTCTCTCCTTTCTTCCTCTCCATTTTCAAAGGAAATGAAGACTATTTATAGGGGAAGGGTAGAGCCCAGAGGCGGTGGCGGCAAGGGCGGCATGCCGGTGCCAGCGGTATGCCGACACCATTTTGGTGCCACACATGCTGCCGGCATGCAGATCATGTCGCCCAGGTGGGCCCAAGCTTGGGCCCACCTGGGTCTTGGTCTAGGTCGAATTTGGTCGAGTTTGACCCGATTTTGGCACTGATTTCGATTCGTTTTGGCCTGTTTCTTATCCGATTTGAGCTTGATTTGATTCTATGGGTTCATATTTGAAAATCGATTATTTGGGGGTGCAATTTAAAGGTTTACAGCTGCCTCCTCATCAGAAATGGCTTTGTTCAAAAGGTAATTCTGATGATAGTGAACTGAAATGATGTCTATGTCAGTATGTAGACATGTTTGGAGAAAATCTATATATTCCCTGTTTGTTTGGGAAAATATATATTCTCGGTTTGTTTGGAAAAAGAAATAATCTCGGTATGTTTGGGAAAAAATGTATTCCCGATCTGTTTTTGGGAAAAGATCCTAAGGTTGTCTCATGATAGGTCTGATTTTGAAAGAGAAAACCTTATTCAGTTTTAAAGTATGAATCCTAAGGCTGTCCTAGGATAGGTCTGTTTTTGAAGATTGATTGATTCGGATAAAGGAAATGCCCCTTGTATCTTTGGGAAGTGATGAGGATGGCCCCGGTCTGAGTCTGGGTTTCATCAGAATTGATTTGTCTGGTAGACAATTCTAAAGATCATGAAATGATCCAGTCTGATAGGATGATTTGGACGAATTGGTCTTTTCTGGTAGGACAATGTGATTATCCTCTCTGATAGGATGATATTCCTTTCTGATAGAAAAAAGTGATGGTCCTTTCTGGTAGGATGATAGTCCGTCTTATTGCAAGAGCTTTAATTAGCAACCTATGATGAAATGCATCTGATTATGTAAAAATGATGAATTGGATACCTTGAACCTTTGAACGGCCAATTTGGTATAAAAGTACTGATCTTTGTAGAGGAGGGTGCCCCCATGATAAAGGACATTACCTCAGTTGTTATGCGTGAGGTTGAAAGTCAAGGCAAGGTCAGGTTTTGGCCTTTGGAGATCATGTTTGGAAGGCTTAGTCAGGTATGGCCTGTAAGGTTATCTTGGAAGGCTGGATCAGGTTTTTCCTTAGAGGGATCAGTCAGGTTTGGTCTGTCTTGTAAGGCTGAGTCAGGTTTGGCCTATTTTGGAAGTGATAATGTTTGGAAGACTCAGTCAGGTTTTGCCTAGAAGATGAAGATCATGCTTGGAAGGCTCGGTCAGGTGTGGCCTCGCTTGGAAGGCTAGGTCAGGTTTTGCCTTTGGGAGAGATTTTGTGGGTTGACTTTGTGTGACCCATCTGTTAAGAGTCTGCCTCTAGACATGACTTTTAGAGGTGTTTTTGACCAGTTGACTCTACAAGCTTGATTTTGCTTATTCAAATGACTTGGATTTTAAAGATGTTTTTGCCAAGGAGGTTTTTGGGCTTGGAGGGATAGTATGACTTGCCAAGGTGACTTGGGCTTGGAAGAACTGTCTGATATGTCAAGGCGACTTTGGGCTTCGGAATGATTGTCTGATTTGCCACTTTGAGTTTTGTTTGTCCAAGACCTTCAGGGATGATTTGCTCGGGATGGGCTTTTGACTGGTTCAGGCCATTTTGAATCAGCTTGAGGATGATAGGCCTTTAGAAGCCATAACTTGACTTTTGGTTTTGCCAAGGAGAATGAGCTTCAGGAATCATGAGTCCTGAAAGACTTTAGGATTTTAATGCTGCTGATGGGCTTGGCCCGTGTAAGATGATATTGTACTAAAGGAACTTAGGTTTTTGGAAGGCTTGGCCCTCGAGATTTTACCAAGGGGACTAGGATTTCTAGTGGGCTTAGCCCTTGGGATTTTAACAAGGGGACTTGGGTTTCTGGAAGGATGGTAGGCCTTATCTGGCTTAGGCCCTTGGGATTAGTGTTTGAGGGAGGTTATATGATTTTCCTTTTGTAGCATAATTTATGGAGAAAATTAAGCACGACTTATCTTATTGTTTGAGATTGAAGAGACTCTTAGAGTGACAGGACTTTTGAGAAGACACTGAAGTGATTTGGATGACGACTCAGAAGACGTGCTTTTTGACGGATGGTAGGAGCTGTTTAGCTTTTTGTGACAAGCATTTTGATTTGGATATGCCCCTAATGAATGATAAAGGCTACTTAGCTGTTTTAGCTAAGAGACGTGACATATGATTTGAAGGATTTACCCCTATTGAATAATAAGGGTTGCTTAGCTGCCTGAGCTAAGAGACGTGACGGATAATTTGAATGATATGGCCCTATTGATTGATAAGGGCGACTTGACAAAAGATAATTTGAAAGGAGTGCCCCTAATGAGGGATTAGCCGAAAGATGATGACTTTAAGATGATATGCCTTTAATGTAGGATAAAAGCATAAAGAACAAAATGATTTGATCATAATGATTTTTCTTTAGCTCTAACTTTTTCCTAAGCTGCCTTTTCGGGTTTTCAACTCGACGAGCTTGCTTTAATTTTTGCCTAAGTTGCCCTTTTAGGTTTTCAACTTAGCGAGTTTTCTCTGATTTTTACCTAAGTTGCCCTTTCGGGTTTTTAACTTAGCGAGCTTTCTCTGATTTTTGCCTAAGTTGCCATTTTGGGTTTTCAACTTAGCGAGCTTATCAATGAATTTTGGCATTTAAAGATTAATCCACCATGATTTGGGTTTCTATTGTCCTTCGTCTTGGAGTTTTGATCTTTGTGTAGACCATTGTATTGAATGTTGGTCCAGAGAGAAACTTATGGGGACATCGGGTCCTTTTTGAGATTGTTTCCCCCTATTGAGGTGTCTGTTTTTTTGATTACCCAAAAGTGCAATAGGTAACTTCATTGGATTGCCTTTCGCGTTGGTTGCTTTTACTGAAGAGATCACCATTTGGTGTTCTTTATTGATTATCCTTTGGTTGGATTTGATGAAGCTGCTGCTGATGCGGGCATATGAATACCTCAAGTCTTGATTGTTCCAAATCATGGTGGATTTCATGATGAAATGCAAATGTTTGCAAAAATTCTTTGATTTGTTTGATTTTTTTTTCTTTTGATTTTTGATTTATTTTTTTATCAGATTAAACTGGGAAGATGAGAATAGAGAAGTGCATGAATAATATTGCAAAAGGAGAATATAGTACAAAGACTCGAACTTATAAATGACAAACTCATACTCAAATTTGGATTTTGAACATGGACTCTGACTCGATTTAGACTTGGACTTGGACTCAATCTCAGACAGATCTGATTAGCTGAGCTTGAACTCTTCCATAACATGTTACTTAGGCAGAGGTGAGGTAAGGTGAGGTGGGGTCTGTTTTCCACTTTGGAGAAAAGGCATGGAATTTTAGGTTAAAAAGAAAGATGAGATTGAGGCATGTCGATCTTAGCCTCAAAGGTCATAGAGTTCAAATTCTTCATCACTATTCAGATTGGTAGTGGAGAATTCGGGTTGAAATGATCTGCTTTGGATGCAATCTTCAACCTTGGATGCAGTTGCCACCAATGCTTTGAAGGTAGGCAGGTATTGGGTTACTAGATGGGTTTGGTAAGCTGGGAGTAGGTTCTTGACAAGGATGTCCACCTGTTCTTGTTCGGTTGGTCTGTTTACTATTTGAGCAGCTTTAGCCCTCCACCTTGTAAGGAACATGGAGAAGGACTCATTCGAAAGCTGTTTGGTGGTTTCCAAATCACGCCTAGTGACATCCACTTCATTGTTGTAATGATATTGCTTGATAAAAGCTTGACAGATATCATCCCAAGTCTTTTTCTGGCTTTTGTTTAGTGAAAGAAACCATCTCAGGGCAGTATCGATTAATGATTGCTGGAACAGATGTGCAAGGAGCTCATTGTCGAGTCCCAAAGGTTGCATTGCCCCCACATATATCATTAGATGAGTCTTAGGGCAAGTAGTTCCATCAAAATTTTCAAGTTTAGGCATCTTGAATTTTGGTGGAAGTCTGGCACTAGGGAACAAGGCTAAACTGTCCATATCAATCAGGTCATTGTGGAGCTTTAAGGTTTTGATGGTTTTCTCCATCATTTTAAATTTCTCTATGTATATTCTCAGGTCAGGGTGAGAGAAAGCTTCCTTCCTTTGAAAATGATTCACATGAGATGTAGCAGGTTAGGTTTGGGCTGGATCAGGATTGGCCTGGTTCAGATTTGATGTGGTCTGGTCCAAAACTGTGTTTGGATTAATTGAGTTGAGGCTAGTTTGATTAACCATGGCCCGTACTTCTTCGATAATGGATTGCTTCTGTTATTCCAATTGGGCTTTTTGAGCTGTAATACCCCATAGATTCATGTAAAGACTTCTCATGGAATATATGAATGATTTTCAGGTGTATGTCATGTGTATGGATGTTTGTGAATTGAGTTTCCTTAGAAATGGAAGTTAAATTGTTAAGTGGAGTTGTAGGACAAGATTCGCACCCGCAACACTTGTGTCGCAACTACGATATGTATTTCAAGTTCAATGTTGTGACCGCAATGCAGACCACGAACCTCTCTGCCTGAAATTTCAACCAGAATGAATAGGAATATGAACAGTAACATATCACGACCGCAATTTGCATAGGGGACAGAAATAAGAAACAACTCTATTTAAGGAAATTAAAGCCCCAAACTTCATTTTTACAAGCCATCAGAGTTTCTAAGCTCAATTTCTCTCAAAGAAATTCTCACCCACTCACATTAAATGCTAAGAACTTCATTGATTACTTCAACAAAAGGATCTAGGGTTGCATTGCTCATTCCTTCTTCCATTTCTTGAAGCATTTGTTGAAAAGGTGAGTTAGGGTTTGGTTATTCTTCTTCTTCCTTGTCATAATCTATGCTTTGGAGAGAGAATATGCTTAGAAATTATAAGTCTAGCACATGTATGGTGATTCTAAGGGTATTAATTGATATATTCTCCATTATTTGTGTTTATGTGTTAATAGCTCATTCTAGAGGAAATCATGATGGTTATGATGAATTAATGTGATTGTGGATCTTCTATAGAGAGTATAGCATTCTTTTTGGCTAAGGTGAGTATTTAATATACTATTATGCTTATACCTAAATTTTATAAAAAATCCTATAAGCCTATGTATACCTATGTTATTCAATCTCTTTGTGAAAGCCAAATGACTATGAATTATTGTGAACCATACTTCTAAATGATTAAGCTATATGTATGAAACCTAGCCAATTTGCTATTCATTATGATATATGTATATGAACCTTATGATAGAAATATCCCAAACTGATGTGGGGCAAACATTAGACTTTGTGCACATTGTACTTACGGATAAGGTATAATATCCGAACCCTAGCTAGGAAGGGTATTGATCCTAGTCATGAAGTCTGATCCACTTCATGTAGCATGTCCATAAGGGGACCATTGCTTAGAGTATGCTTGTAAGGAAGCCTCTACTCATCATAAACAAAGCATGCTTGTAAGGAGGATTGTTGCTTAATTATATGATGCATGCTTGTAAGGAAGCCTCTGCTTGATTTCTATATAAATATGTATCTATTTTCATCAAACCAAATTGATATCCATTATTTATATGATTCCATATGTTTATGTATCGTGAAATCTAAACCAAAGTTTATTATATTAATATGATAAAATCCCAAGTTGAAGGGTATCATAGTATATTCTTTACTCATTACTTTATCTCATTAGTGATTTCATTTTTTCAGGAGATTAGAAGTTCATCGGTTCGGTTCTTCAGGCATCCTTCTTCCTAGACAACCAAGTTGATTAATGTAATTTCTCTTTTGATTATTTTGTATTGAAACTTATTCTAGATGCTCCATATGTGTGTGTGTAAGGAAAGATATTCTTTTGGCTTTTGTGGCATTAGAGAATGGTAACCTATATGTATTCAATTATGGTACGAAATTATATGTGTAGTATGTTATGCTTTTATGATATCATAAATAGGATATGTGATGATAAGCATGAATGGTGATTATATAAATATGTATGTTCAGGTTGAGATCTTGGGTATGAGTTGTACGTTGAGCTGAATGATGCCGTTTGTGAAAGTCATGTTTATGGGTTCTACGGGTGGTTGGTGGCCTTATGCCTACCCATACCCTAGGACCATTGCATCGCCCGAAGTGGGGTGTGACATGAGCATTCAGTATTGCTTGAAAATTCTCCTCTTGCTTTTAAAGGAGATTAGTCATAAATGTGGTCAGGGCAGCCATGTCAGTTGGATTAGCCATTGGTACCTTTGAGCAAAACCAAAAGAAACTCAGTAAGCGTTTGGTAAAGAGGTGATATACAGGTAATAGTATACAGATTCTAAGGGAAAAAGGATCCCTTATGGTGTTGTGGGCCAACTATTTTTTGGGCTTTTAGTATAATAGGCCAAAGGTATTGGGCTTTGGGGATTTGCCAAGGTCTTAGGCTTAGGATTGCATGTTGTGCTAAAAATATTGGGCTTTTGAGGATTTCCTTAGGTAGGATGGGCCAAGGTTTCGGGCTTAGGGTTGCATATTGCGCCAAATGTATTGGGCTTAAGATTTGTGGGGCAAAGGTGATTGGGTCAAGGTGAAAGTGTTTGACCTTTCTTCGGTTCAAGGCTCCACTCTAAAATGAATGCCTGTTGTGCAATATGGATGCATGATGAAGATGCAATTGTGTAAGGTTTTTGCTTTTATGGAACATACAACCTAAGGTTAGGTTCTAAATTCATTATATGAAAAGGCTTGGTCGCTTGAATTGGGTACCCGTCACACTAGAGCAGCTATATACCTAACCACATGTGAGATAAGGAGCCTCGCATGGGTCCAGCGGTAGTGCATACTCGTTACACCTTTAAAAAGGATTTAAAGGATACGTTGCAGGCTAGATGATTTCACTATCAGCGAATAGACCTAAGGAGGGTTACCCACTCGATGCTACTTTCTATCAATTGTTTTCCTAAGAAACTAGGGTTTTAGACAAGAAGTCCAGATGTAGTGATGCATGAAAAGTTATTTTGAACAAAAGCCAAACTTTGTTTTTACCAAAAGTAATCCTCTTTTATCTTTATTTGAAAAAGATTTAGTACTCCCTAGCGGAGTCGCCAATTGTGAGGCCTCACCCAAGCACCAGTCCGATCTGCTAAAGGAATCGAAATGCTCTTTTAGAGAAACTCCACACAATCTGGAACCCACTGTGAATTCTTGAAAAATTGAAATTTGTATTTTCGCTTTATATGACAGGGAGTCGCCACTTTAATTTTATTTATTTTAAATTGAAAAAATTAAAGGAAAACCCAAATGAAATGACTCCAAATTATTTAATTCATTCCAATGGAAAAGCGCTAATCCACGAGTGACCAAAGTTGGCTCGGGGATCAGGTTTTGGTAATAGACATTAATTTCTCTTTAGTTTGGCTAAAGTACAAAAATAACTTTTATGTATGCATGAACATGGATTAAGATGATGAATGAACAGTTATAAGTAATGTAAAGATTATATGAATGATAATTATTAGAGATGAATCAAAAGTAAAAATAAGAAAGAAGGATTCTTCCTCTAGCCCTTATGGGTACTAGGGAAAACACATATTTCTTAATTAATAAAGGATAAAGAACATATATGTAATACCCCGAACATTCATGTATTAACTTCTAATTGATGATATGAATGAGTTACAAGTGTTATATCATATATAATGATGAATTAGATTGATTGGAGTTGAGTATTAGACTTAGAAATTGGAAATGCATGTAAAAGGGTTGCAAAGCAAGTTTCACGGGCGCAATATAGATGTCGCGACCGTGACAGAGGGTCGCGACCTCTACCTTAGGCGCGACAGCCACTGCAAACTCTTCTGCCTGATTTTGGCAATTTGACTTAATAAGAATCGCGACCGCAATAGGGCAATAGCGACCGCAATATGCTTATGCACAGTCACGTGAACAGTGACCTCTCGCGACCGCTACTAAATATAGCCAGAGCGATTGATGGATCGCGACTGTGGCTTATGTCAGGGACAGAATCAGGAAACAGCCTTATTTAAAGACTTCTAGCTCCTAATTTCATTTCACCCGATTTTCTAAAGCTTCTAAACCTAAATTCTCTCAAATTTCTCTCTATCTACCTTCATTAATGATAAAGGAAGATCATTTAATGCATAGTTAAGAGGATCTAGGGTTAAGGAATCCATTTCCTCTCTTCAATTGTTCAAGCATTTGATTGAAGGTAAGTTAGGATTTGTTCAATTTTGTTCATTTCCTTTCAATTCCTTCCTTTGGGGCTTATGATTAGGCTGAGGTTAAGTTAATCTAGCATCATTAGCATTGTTATATGATTTAAGTTGATAGATTATTAAATTGTTGTGATTTTCTATTTGGGTTTCTATAGATTCTCATAGAGATAAAAGAAATGATGATGATGGAGATTGTGACCACCACATTTGCTTGTTCTAGAGATTGATTGCAAGCCATTTTGGGTTTTCATTGATTAAGGTGAGTGATTATTATACTACTATGATTGTGTTTGAACCTAAGGCATAAATGGCTAATTCTTTCATGACCACCAGTTGTTTATTGTTAATTGATTTATCCTTTGAGATATTCCATTTATTGTATATATGAACCCAATTGTTAATTCTTCTTGATATTGATTTGAAACCATGATTATTGATTTCCATTGTACACCTTATATGATTGTGAACTGATAAGTGTGTGATTAATGATAATTTACCCCTATTCTTTAATTCAATTCATTGTTAAATTGAGTTTAATTTGTTTGTTGAAGTGATTTTTCAGAATAAGTTTCACACTAATAAGAATCGGAGTTAAGACTAGAGTTT
>CATKHJ010016074.1:0-20905 GCA_949750685.1 Vernicia montana | reverse complement strand
GTGCCGAATCCTTCTTGGAATCGGATTATTCCTTTTCAGTATTGTATATGGAGATGAATTGTAGTTTCATGATCGGATATGGACTGCTTGGGCGAACCTCTGGTTCGTCTAGGGCGATCAGTTTATATTTAGGATGCATCAATTATTCTTCCACAAAAATTCACAAGTCAAAAAGAGAAGAAGTGCAATATTTATTTTTTTGTTAAAATCAAAAGTGTAACCATATTTGAACTTCTTATAATATTTTTTTTCCCCTTGAAATCATAAAAAAAATATATATATAGGCAGAATTTTCAAGAGTCAATTCAAAAACAAAACAAATTCAGCATTATATATGATAGCACCAATGTTGGTTATTAATTTAAATGATTGCCACCACTATAATACCATTCAATTTATTAATATTGCCTATATATAAGGGTAAGCATGAAAAATGGAAAATGTGCAAAAAAAAATATTAAACTAGAATTGTGAACCCAAATAAAGATAGATACAATTCAAAAATTTATCTTCATCTTTTGTTAAGAATTTCATGTTGCAATTAAAAACAAGCCTAAATTTGTGTAATTTTTTTTTTAATTTTCACCTGAAAAAGTTATTTGATGAATATAAAAATAATATTGGGTAGTTTTAGTGACAAGATTATTTGGTAAGGCCAATGCAATATGTTTTGGTGATATGAAAAATACCATTATTATTATTTTTTTAATTAGGGTCAATGTGAGAATAAATTTGTTTTTCTCTTTTCTTGTAGGAGTTAGCAATTAAATATGGTATGTAAAGATTTTTTAAAAAAATAAAAAGGATAAAATAGTGCATGTAATTACCAAAATTAACAAGTGGAGTGCCAGTATCAACTTCCTAATAAATAAGATTTATTACCAAAATTAGCCGCCTTCACTCTTAATTTCTTTTCTTAGTTTTTTCTAAAGTTTATTATTTGAGCAATCGACTTTCATTCGGTCGATAGTTGTATATTTTTCTTTATTTTATTTAGTTTTATGTATTCAATAGAGAGATTTATTAATATGTGTCTTTTTAGGCATGAATCTGATTTTATTTTTATTATTTTTTATTTATTTTATGAGTATCCCTTTTATGAGATTTAATAATATTTTTTTATAAAAGTTTTTATTGAGTATTTTTTTTATAAAAGTATTACATTTTCTTGAGTTTGTAGTGATGGTTTGCTGGTCGTTGTAGTATAATTGCAATCAATTAATGTGGAAAATAAATCTCAGTCTGTATCTACAATTTTGAATATAACAATGTCGAGTTTGCAACAATGGAATGAAGCTCACTCACCTTATAAATAATTCATTCTCAAGGGTTGCAAACATATGTAGTTCTCTCTCATTGGGAAAAACCATAGTTTGGTTGGCTAAAGGCTAATGTTGATACTATTATCTTAGAGATATCAAACAATACATGAATGGATTGTGTAGTTAGAGATTCTGAGAGCCGTTTGCTGAGTATTTGTGCGAAATCATGAACTGTCAACAATTAACAAAAGCTAAACTCTAATTTTAGCTTGATTATTGAGGATTGTTGGAATTAAATAAATAAATTTATAATTTAATCATTAAATTTGCAAAGAGATCTACAAATCAAGTGGCTCATACTTTAGTAAGAGTAACTGATTTTATGTCAGAATTCAATATTTGAGACTATGCTTATCATATGTTCCTGAATGTTATCGCTACTAATATCCATTAATAATATTATCTTATTGAAAAAAAAAACCAAGCACTTAAATATAAGGAATAGAAATTTTATTATTATTCCATCTCTTTAACTCCCCGTAAACAAACAATAGAAAAACATTTTTCTCTAATATAGAATTTTATCAAGTACTGTTAAGAATATTATATGAAAAAATATCTCACGTTAATTAAATACAAACATATTAAGTGATTAATATATAAATAAACTCCCCAACCTTAAAAAACTAGTTTTTAAGGTTGGTTCTCCCAAATTTATGTTAAAAATTTAATATGGTATCAGAGCCTAATCTATCATTGCACCTCTTCCTGTTATATCATAATTTAAACTGGGATTTCAATTTCTCTTTCAATTTTCGATATATTTCGAGTTTAGTTTGATTTCAATTATTGCCCCATGGTGGGAACCATATAGTGGATTTTTTTCAATTGTCTTTTCACCCGATGACAGACTTTCAAATTTATTTTTTTGCCCCATGATGGGCCTTCAATTGTATCAACTCAATCCATATCATAAATTTCAAATGTCAACTGGGTTTAATAAAAAATTGTTTTCACCCAATTGCCACTTGAGGGGGGCTGTTAAGAATATTATATAGGAAAATGTCCCACATTAATTAAATACAAATATATTAAGTGATTAATATAGAAATGAACTTCTCAATTTTAACAAGTTAACTTTTAAGGTTGGTTCTTCCAAATATATATTAAAAACTTAACAAGTACTAATCCACATTTAAATTAAACTTTAAATTTAATGAATATAAAATTAAAACATATGTTTTTAAGAGAAAAAGAAAAAGAAATTTTTAAATTTTATAAATTTCAATTCTCACTCATGCAAAATTTTATACACTTCTTAGCAAACCAAACAAAATTATAAATCTCACAAAATCATTAATTTAAGTTATATGCCTTTATTATTATTTGTAATTTCAAATTGAAATATTTAAATGTTTTTGTGGTATATAACAATTAAATTGAATTTTTTTTAATTTATGTTTTTCTATATTCATAAAGAGTGTAAATTTTTTTATAAGGGTGGTATTTGAGATGTAAGAATTTTTATAATTTATTTTTCCTTTTTTACCTTAAAATTATTTTTAATTTTTACAATTAATCAAAACTAAATTTTAATTTAATCAAAACCCTCACACGGCCATCATCATTTTCACTATTCCTTCACTCATCACTCTAACACTGTTGAGTAGATCTGTTCAAATTGCGTGCCTAGTGTGGGCCGAACTTAGTCGGGCTTGACTTTTTAATCTTAAGCTCAAGTCCAGCCTGATTATACGGACCTATTATTTTGATCAAGTTCGGTCCACATCAAAAAATATATAATTTTTTACATGTAAATTTTTCGGGCTGGCCGGACTTGTCGGGCGGGACTCAAAAAAATGATATTCCCAAACTTGCCTAAAAAATAATCAGGCTTTTTCGAGTTCGGGTTCGGACGAGCCTAAGAAAAAAAAATATATGTCCAAACTCGAATTTTTTCAGGCGGGCCGGACAGATACCTAAACCTATGATCAGGTCTACTATTGAGTGAATGAGAGAAGACTTCTTCACGCGCCATTTTGTCATCCTAAACTAGAGAGGTGTGACATTTTTTTTTTTTAATTTGGTGAAACACCAGGGTTTTAGAACACCGGTTTTTTTTTATTATAAGTATTTAGTTGAGCACTTTAACAAATACATTTTCCTTTTGTTCACATTTTTTGTCAAGTCATAAGGAGTGGTTTCTGGACCCTCCTAATTTTATTGCCAATGTTATAGCTTCTGAAAGTTCTTATTAATATAATTATCTTGGATTACAAAAAAAAAAAAAAAACACCGTAAAATGACTCATTTTATATAAGATAGATCATTTCGATTTAAATATATTTATTTACATATCAATTTCCAACTATTTATTGCATTTAAAAAAAAAAAAAACCACCTATCCATTGAAGCCACTCGGCACTTACATTTTGATTAAGCATACATTTGGTGTATGCAATAATCCAATAAGATAAAAATATATGAAATAAAAAAAAATATATCGATATCTTTTTACAGAAAAAATAGATAAAAAAAATGATATTTATTAAAATATTTTATCATTCATTGATTTAAATATATGAAATAAGACTGTTCACTTAGTGCATAAAATAATTTTCGTTGAAGTAGATATAAAAACAGATTAGAGATTTTTACAGAAATGCCTAAAAAATACCTTAATATTACATTTTTATGCTTTGATCAATTTTTTTAAAAAAATAAGTTGTTTGACTATTTTTTTACAAAAAAATATTTTTCAGCAACATTTTTTACATTTTTACGCTTTTCAGTGAAATAGTATATGTTGGGTTTATTTTGAGTATACTCGTAATATATTTTGAGTTTATATTGGGTATATGTTTAGTATATACTTGCTAAATTTTTAGTGTTCGTTTTTAAAATTGATATTCTAATTCAAAATGGTATTTATTCAATATATTTGGTATACATTTAATATATTTTAGTGAAATTTGAAAAAACTAAGTTGTTGGTTAATTCATTATTTTAAAATTTGTAAAAAAATATTGAATTAAAAATGATTATAATAACAACTAATGGTATACTGTTGATATATTCTGAGTATACAAAATCAACTAAATATATATATCAAATTAACCAAATATATAAATAAAATAAACCAAACCTATACTCAAAATAATTCAATTTAAAATTATGATATGTTCTTATGAAAAAAAATATATATATAATATATACATATAAGAATTTAGAGAAGAATGTCTGGATATGCTTGAACATCTCAACTCGCCTGATATCTTAACACTAAAAAGAATATATTAATATTTTATAAAAATTTGAGAGTTAAATTAAATGTTTATCTATTTTTTATTTTCCATTTTTATAATATCTCTGAAAGAAAGAAAAAATAAAATGTGACATGTTCAATGGAAGCTCCACGAAGCTCCTATATATTACGTATAAGTGTTGTGTCTAGTAATAGCAGTAGTACTTCCCTTGGCCAACATGTGTTAACTGCCCATCACTTCCCTTGGCTCCTATATATTACATGTTCTTCAACACGTTAAATTGAAAATGGCTTACTTTTAAAACCAATATGAGGCTAATCAAAATAAAAAAAGAATGTTGACAGAATCCGATAGCATTTCCAGGCTAAAAAAAAAAAAAAAAACTTAAAAGAGGGAATGGTAAAAAAAAAAAATTACGTAAGGATTGTAATTTCCTCAAGAGATTAAAAAAGCAGAAATGTAAAATTTTTAAACGAAGGATCGAGAGTTATAAAAAAAAAATTACGTACGGATTGTAATTTCCTCAAGAGATTAGCGGGGCACAGTTTATGCAGTTACTAAGAAGCTCATAGTTGAAACTGATATAATGATGATTGATGATAATTTGTCGCCTCAGGCCTAATGGCCCATCATATTATTTACTCTTTCTTTACTCTTGTGTTTAACGGCCCAACCCATATATGTAAATTCTTCAAATACCAACGAAACAGTCTCTATTTTATTTCATTCATGTCAACAATTACAGTTATTGAATCTTCCAAATGGATTTTTTTTTTTTTGAACAGAAAGTGAAATTCATTAAAAATATAGATGAGGTACAAAGTTAGAAAAATATAAGATTTGATTATTAAAAAATTCTAAGTACAAATTTTCAATCTTACAAATGGATTTGATAATTAAAAAATTCTAAGTACATGCACTTAATTAAAAATAAATAAAATTTAAACATTCAAATAGAGATTTCCAAATTAATGTGAATCAATAAGAAACGGAACTCACACTATATGTAATCCAAATTGATTGAACTTACAAAACAAGATTAGAGAATTCAGGCGAATCGTTTGGACGAACTCTTCAATGCTAAAGTCAGTAAGTAATTCTTTTCAAATGAAATGAAAAGTTTTTCAGTATTTAGTATACGTAATTTCAAATATGAAACCTCTGAAAGTTTTTATAGGAGATTGTTTTGAGAAGCAAGTTCCTGAAAAACAGAATCACTAAGTATTCAAATGGTGGGATAATGACTTCTTATTATATAGGAATTAGAAAACGTGCTAGGAAATCACAACTGAAATCAAGGATCATCCATATATAGATTTAACAATTTACATGAATGATCTGTAATTTGGGCAATCCATATTTATACCATCTAATTTTGATGATCTATGTTTTAGTGATTTGTTGTCTGAGCGAGCTCGTAATTCGCTTGAGGCGATCCGTATGGAATGGTATACATAGATGAATAGACATATCATTTGCTCTTTATATATATATATATATATATATATATATATATATATAAAGAGGGAATGGTATTTCTAGTCATCATGAATACTGTAATGTCCTTTATATTTTTTACTTTCTTAATTATTTTCAACTTTGCCATTACTTAGTAATTGTCATTTCTATAAACCTAGTTTCTTTCATATTCACAATTTTGCCATTATTATTTTTCAAATGTCCTTAATATGCTTATTTTATTAATGAGTTTACTAATTTTCATTATATACATATTAAAATTTTGAAATTAATTTTAAAATTAACAATTATTATCTTTATTTAATAACTAATTATGCATTAGTTGTTTAGGTTAATTTTTTTTTGCAACAAAGTTGTTTAGGTTAATTATTTGTTGTTATTTACTCACAATGATATAATTTTAATTAAATTATTACAATTGAATTTGATTAAAATATATTGGTAATTGAAATTTTTTGAAATAAAGAGTCTCTTGAAAATACTCCTAGTATATAGATAGGAAAAATTTTAGTAGGATATTTTAGGAATTAATAATAATAATTAAGGATATTTTTGTTTATTAATATGTTCTCCCTCTTCATATAGATATAGATTTATAAATTAATATTGGAGAAATAATTCTTATTATGGGAGAGTTTTTAATTGTTACATCTCCATGGTAACTATCATAAAACTTAGTTTAAGCATTAATTGCTTATATATATTATTTTGAATATTAATTAAAATACTCCATCCGTCTCATTTTGTTTGGAACATTTTTCTTTTTGGGATGTTTCAAAAAGTATGTTCCATTTCTATTTTTAATACTTTTTTTTTACCCTTTATACCTATTTTGTACTTAGATATTAATTCAACTTTTCTCATAAAATTTATAGGAAATTGTATTTAATAAATGACATAAAAGGAAAAAAAAACATATTATTTAATACACTCTAAAATTTTGTGAAAAAAATACTCCATCTGTCTCATATTATTTGTCGTTTAAAGCTTTCTCTCGCTAATTAAGAATTAGATTTATTACATATATAAAAGACTAAACTATCATTAATTAATGAAATTCCTTACTTATTGTTTGTAGATTTCTAAAATGAAACAATTACTACTACTAGAATTACACTGCCATCAATTACTCATTTCTCAATAAAAGTAGGTTTTCAATGCACATAAATCAAATAAATACTGTAAATATAAAAGAATATGAACAATCATATTCATTGTTTACAGAAACAAGGAGTATTGTGAAGGAAAAAGATATCAAAAATGCATTAAACAATTGTTTATAAAGAAGGTTTAAATAAAGGTAAAAGAAGTTAATTAATTGTTTATAGATAATAAGAAAACGTCAAATATTATGGGATAAAAATTTCTCTCTAAAACGTCAAATAATATGAAACAAAAAAAATATGTTCCAAATAAAATAAGACGAAAAGAGTAACAAGTTAAACCTGTTATTCACTTACATATTTAATTATCAAGTTATTTTTTCACATTTTCAATGTTATTATGTCCATGATTGTACTCAATTTATTACAAAAAGTTCTTTCACATTAAATAAAAGACGTACGAAAATGCTTTAGAAACATCGTGTATTAAGGAGTTTGAGAAGAAATATTTTTAGCACTAAAGACATACATATTCATACCCAGCCATCACTATAATAAGTAGTGTTTATACAACTGAACAATTAGTTGAATGCATTAATTCAAAAACTAATATTTACCTTCTAAAAAAACTAATATATATGAATGAACTTTAAAGAAGTGTAAAGTTCTGATCGAAAAAAAAAAAAGGAAAATTATAAAAATCTATTTTGAATTTCAAGTGTTAACGAAAAGATTTTTTTTTTTTAAATAGTTCTCATGATTTACTTTGTCAATGTCACCATCAAATATGTTTATGTACTTTTTACATTTTTGACACTAACATGGTTTTGCATTTTTGGATATTAGATTTTTTTTTTAATACTTTCATGCCTTATATTTTATTTTATTCCGCATTTACATACTTTTACTAACTAATAGAGATAGTTTTTTATAATTTGAGACCAATATATTTTGAACTATTTTAATAACATGCCATGTGTATGCATCACAAACTATTAATATAGTTAAATTTATTTAAAAAATTTTGTCTTTTAGTTAAACTTTTTTTTTTTCCAAAAAAAGAAAAATTAACATTAACAGAGTAAAAAGTTCAAGATCAGTACATAAAAAACCAATACATTAGATAAAATCCAATAAGGAAAACACAATAAACTACCCACAAAAAAGTTATTTAACCATGAATTTAAAGCCTAAATAACAACCAGGCCTAAAACCTGAATAAGTTTTTCTATACCACTAATGCTCTTAGGGCTAGAGCACCGTCCATAAACTTTCGCCACCATCATTGAGCACCGCACCAATACCGGTGATTGGCAAGTGACCATCAAATACATAGTGTCTGAGTCTACCAGAAAGGAAATGTACCGAGCATCTAGATTCTTTGTCCAATCAAACACAATGAATCTATGATGGAGCCTCTCTCCCTTGTCACAAATTGGCCTAAGGATATTTTAGGAATTAATAATAATAATTAAGGATATTTTTGTTTATTAACATGTTCTCCCTCTTCATATAGATATAGATTTATAAAGTAATATTGGAGAAATAATTCTTATATATATATATATATATATATATATATATATATATATATATATATATATATATATATATGGGAACCAACTTATTTTGGGAGATCATTCCACCTTTCCCTTTATAATATAGGATTTCACACACAAGTGTAAACTTTCGCATTGAGCTTGATAAAGAGCCTTAATACTCCACTGATCTGAGCGTACCGGAAAGTTGCAACCCATGAGATTTGAATACCATACCATACTCATCATTGTCGAGCCATCAAATTTGATATTATTTGTTGGGATTGGATAGTCCATTTACTTGAGAGATCTTCTTACATTACACTCCAATTTCAAAACTTTAAGACAATAAATTTATGAGTTATTCCTACTTATATATCCCTCAGTCTACTATTCTTTTTCCAATGTAGGATTGTGCAATCCTAACATTATATTCAATGTGAAAATGAAATCATTTTTTTATTTCTAATAAAAAAGTCTCAAATCTTCTATTATTTTTATATATATTCAATTGACAAATTTAAGATGTTAATGAAACAATATAATCGATTAATAAAAAGTGTTGATCATATCCAAATTTTTATTGCTCAAGCTCCATTGGATCCGCCTCTTATATATCCATTTCATTAATTAAACTTTTAAAGTGAAAGTGGAAATATATGATGATTCCCATCTCTTAATGATGCATCAGTTATACATTAATTTAACCACACAAAGCGAAAGAAACATTTTTATGTCCCTAGTCAATAATGTACCTTCGTTATATATAATTAATATAGCAACAATCTGTGTATTGCTAGGGCCAATACAAGCCATCGCCACAAGTAATGTCATCTTCTTATAAAATTGTAGCTTATCACTTACAATTAACAGTATAGTGTATATAACATATCAACACTGAGCAAACTTTATAAAAGTTAGGTATACTTGACAAAACTTGGGATCTCATCAATAAAAATAAATAATTATCCTTCTTATATAATTACTAAAAATAAGATGTATGAAACATCATAAATGGCATGTTCTTTAATAATACAAGACCAATGGCAAATGTGAAATGTTTTTGTGGGTCTGAGGTGGATATGATTTTGATCACGGCAGTCTAAGTACTTGGAATTATAATAAAATAATACATATAGATAGATATATCTCTTTGATAAAGCATATATATTCAAGATTTAAAGTTAATATATATATATATAGTGCTTCAATTTTATCAAAGCATATATATAATAATATCCTCTCAAAATATATCTGTATATGATAATAAAAAGAATAATAGAAAATTAAAGCATTAGTAACTGATTTTGGGTTAATTTTATAAAAAATTTCACACTGCCGACACAAGATAAAATTAAAAGGTTCATTATCTATATGATTAATAGCTCAAATCTGCGAGATTTTTGGGATATGTTTTTTAGCATTGGTGAAATGGCAAATAGATTAGACATTGCAAAGGAAGCAAGTTCACCAGCTAGCTAGACAGAGATAGGAAATTAATTAAGTTTGTAATAATAATCAAATAGGACATGCACAAGAAAAACATTAAGCCAATTAGAAACTAATTAGTACAACATCCTTATCTCTATTTAGTCATAATTATTAGGTTAATGACATGATGACCCTTTTGCCTTTTTCCTACGACATTATCATCATTCACATATTTGGCAAAACATTAGCCCTATCAAATATATAACGGTATGATAGCTAAAACCCTGTGTTTAGCTAGGGTTTTTTCAACCAATCACATCAATAAGTGTATATATATATATATATATATATATATATATAATTTGATTTTTTTTTTAAAAAAAATGATTGCCTTAATTTTCTTCCGGCCACATATATACATTATAATTAGCAAATACAAGCAGAAAAATGCAACTCTAATTAATTTTATTTTTTATACAATTAATGTCTGGTTCCTGTTGAAGTGTGTTTCGACATCGATCGCTACGTACCCACCAAAAATACTTGACAAAGCAAGAGAAAAAAAAAATGAAAAAATCACAAAGATCTCAACCGAGTCATATATAACATACATCCCCATCTAATTTTCTTAATTAATTAAGTTTGATCAACTCAAAATTGATCTGCATCTCACTTTCATTAAAGGCAAGTTGACATTTTATATAGAACCCTTTTTAAAGAAACATATAAAGGTTGATCAATTAAGTTGATCACGTAGGGCTTCCCTATCAATATAAAAGAAAAATCAGATTGAAAATGACATGAACTAGTCCATAGAACACAGCATCTAACATTTCAAGATTGAAATATTATATTGTTCCTTATCCAAACAGAAAGCCATTAATTTTGTTGGGTTATGGCGAGATTTCTCATGTGGGTCGCAATCTGATTGTATACAGATTGCCTATAGATATAGAGTTTCGAGTTTAAAAAGCAATGGAGAGGGTGTTGCGGCTTTTAATCAGTACGTACTCTTACAAAAAAAGAAAATTGATATTATTTACTTTACAAAGAACAAAATATTAAAACAGAGGTATAGATGGTGAGAAGTCTTTATCAATTTTCATATGATCGCTTTCAATGGCTCCATAATAAGATGTTCCTCTCAACCGTCTTAATTGCATGAGAGCCAAATGCACGACAACAACTTATCACCCTTTCTACACGTAAGAATTTTTTTTTTTAATTTTGTCCCTATTTTAATTTTTTTTTCTTTTAAATTTTAGTTAATTTACTAAATGGAAAATTATTGCCTACACTTGCTGTATAGATTTATCTCATACACCAAATTAATGAGTGATGATATATTTTATCCAATATAATTTTTTTATCTATTTTTTACCAAGTGAAAAGACATTTATACTTTTTTTTATTCCATATATTCTTATCCCATTAGATTGGTGCATACATTCGGTGTAGGCAAAAAATTTCATGTTTCTATAAGAGCTAAAGTCGTGGGATTTAAAATGAAATTTTTCCCAAGACAGGTATATAGTTTACACATACATTAAAAAAATAATAATTAATATTCCCTAGCTCTAGCCATAAATAATTGTCTATATGTTTTTAATATAAAAACGTAATCCATTTTTCTTTAAATTAAATTTATTATTATATTTTCAAATACATCCTTTAATATACTTATAATCAGTCACCTTATTAACATAATTAATGCTATCAGTGGTTATAATACGGATAAAAAAAAATACAAATCTTTAATCTTTGTACTAAAATAAAAGTGTACTATTATTTATATATGGAGAGAGAGAGTATAATTAAAACAATAAATAAAGAAAATTTAGATCATAAATTAATTATATATTTATATACATACTTGATGGTAATATATTTTATTTTGTGTAATTAATTCGTGAATGTTAGCATTGCTTCAATGTCCAATTCAATGTGGACGATTAGAAAAAGGCAACATGGTTATGATTAGATTCGTATAATTCTTTCCTTTCATAATCTAATAATAGAAATGATTGATTCAATTCAAAACAAATATTTATAGCTTCGCTAATTAAGTGAAACTTTTTAGTTTAGTAGCTTTTTTAGAAGAAGATGATGCTATTCACGTACGCACAGATATCTGCCTGTTATTTATTTATTTTTTTAAATGTTAAATTAAAACCATATATATACAAGAGGATTGAAAATGAACCAATTAATTCTTCCTTTGTATTTACAATTAATATTAAGCAATTATTAAATACTTAATCATCAGCAATGACGCCTGCTACCTATACATAGCATTTTAATTAGTAGTTGATGTAATAGCCATAGTGTTATCAACGAATTAATCATTTCAATCATGTTTAATTCTACACTAAGTTGACAATATGATTTTTTATTTAAACACTTGTCCAGCTTAAGTACTAATGTCCAAGTCTATGATTATAATTTAAACAATTAATTACGTTAAATAAAATTTTTTAGAGGTCAATGCCGTGTCTTAAACGTTTCTGATCTAATTAAACTGCCACCCCAATAAAATAATTTTCTTATATCAGCTAGATTTAATACTTGTTATCAATATTCAATCTGCCATATATAGTTCTTCAAAAATAAAAAGCTTACTTTTATCTTCTAGCTTGTGTATATATATTTTAAAAAAAAATAAGAGCTTAGTTTTATACAGTATTTGGTCATTGAATTTGTAGGGAATTTTAACACGATAATATAAACTTTAAATTATAGGTAAAATTATTTAATTAGGTAAATTTCAAGTTTAATTTATTTGGAGAATAACTTCACAGAAATAGGAAAAATTTGTGTTGTGCTGTTTTGTTAAAACCTGGTTTTATTAGAGCCAAATTAAATTAACTGTCATCTATATGAAGAACACCAAATAAGAGGAGAAAAGAACCAAGCCCTTAACTTTAAATATACTATAAAAAAGATATTTAATGAAAAAGATATGTTAATACTTATTACGTATTTTCATCTTATATATAAAATTAATGAGTGATTCAATTTGTATAAAAGAAAATTTTATAAACTAAAATTTAGATCCAACAAGACATTAAAATTAAGAAAGAAAGAAAATAAAGTGATTAAAAGGGTATTTATTAAGTAGGATAGATATATTTAGAAAATTTATTTAAGTTTGTATGTAGATAAAGTAGAAGCTAAATACACAATTTCTCTTATCTTTCCTAACAAGCATAGTGTCATCTACAGGCATTTGAAAATTGTCCACTTTGTATGATTGTATTCATGCTATTTCCTAAAAGGTTGGAACAAGATTACATTATTCAGCTTTGGACTCTAATCACACCAAAGCCATTGTTTGGCTGCTGGGCCCTGTCCTTAAGTTCATAATACATCTGCTCATATAATTTATATTTAATCATTATGAGATCAAGGACAATTAACTGGATATTTTAATTGAGAGTGTTCTAATAAATGCCCATTAAAAAATAATTATTTTACAATGATAATGTATAATACAATAAAGTTAAATTAAAAATATAATTCATGAAATGGATAAAATAAAGCAAGCCTAATCACTCAAAAATCTAAAACCTTACTTATTTTTGTAATTTTTCTAAAATTTTTATTTTTTAAATTTTATCTTAATTTATAATTTTAGTTACAATTATGTTCAAATAAGAAAATATGGACAAAATTGAAATTAAAGATAATATTATTGAAAATTCTATTTTTAAATTTCATGACTGTAAATTACTAATGCTATAATGTATGTCATTCTCAAATGCTTATGCATGTGAAGTTAAATTTTATAATATAGTTATTAATAATTAATAATAATATTATAAATTATTAGACCTTAGCTAATTAAGTTTCAATTTTAGACCTATCTGATCTTTAAAAAATAATAAATCTTGGATCCTTTTGTATTTTTTTTTTTATAAAAGGATAATATTATTAATCATCAACAAGATAAAATAGAAAACAAGAGTGCTTTTATAAATTCAGAAACTTCTTGCCTAATCGAGGGACTAGCATAGAAACGAGCTATTTGTGCAAAAATATGAGCAATTGCGTTTGCTTGTCTCTTAATAAAAGAAACAGTTATATTATACAAATTGTTTAACAAAAACCTACATACATCTAATAAAACACCATACTCTGAATAATCCAAACCGAATGAAGAGAGACTATCAACAACCCCTTTAACATCTAGCTCAACTTTCACATTGTCATACCCCAGAGTAGCTAACTGCTTCAAGGCCTCCAATAAATATTATTTTTTATTATCATCATTAATTTTCACTTTGATGAGGGATAAAAATAGTCAATGAGACAATGGGCTCAAAGACAACCAATACCTACTTTGACCAAACTTCTCATTCATCACAAAGAGATCAAGGCCTAGGAGAAGGCCCCTGAAGGGCAATCCCAAAGAATCATATCCTCAACCTCCTAGAGAGGCAAAGCAGTGAGTGCTTCGCCATTCCTTATAATAATGAAGCTTGCTAAACAAGTTTCTCAACTGTAACTGATATCATAAGGTACAAATATCAGTCTGCTTATGTCAGAGGAAAGTGGTGGTCGGCGGCGAGCCATTGCCTCCTAACACCACCAACCACATGTTACTTGACAAGAGACATGTTCAGACTCTAACCTTCAAGACCTAGGTACCAACCCCACTTATCAGAAGACATTCTCTCTCTCCTCAACTGCCACATGTACCTAACATATAAAAGCATACAAAAGGGAAGGATCAACATTTGAAACATGTAATTTGAACTCTGCATATCTCTCATCTTCTTTCTCTCACTAAAATCTTCCTAGCTATCTTGCACGAGAAGAAAAATCTCCTTCTCCAGCAATCAATCGGCTAAACTTATACTGACTTGATCGTCGTAAATTTTTCGCCAGATAAAAGACCTGACCCATTTGATTGTGTTCTTATCTTTGCAGGCTTACTACTTCAAGGCCCAATACAAGAGATTCAACCCTAATCATATTGTTTGATCTAGATCCGATCACACTCTTATCGTGAATTAGCACATTACACAATGATTAATTGATTACAATGTAATTTTTCCTCTCTTTTAGTTAAATTATTTTAACCTTATCAAGAATAATTCAAACTTGTCATCTAAAAAAAACAAAGAAGAAGAAGAATTCAAACTTGAAATTTTCTGATGAAATTTGTTAAACTTTTACATCAACTATATACATCAGTCAAAGAAATATAAAGAAAGATTTTGGATCCAAGATGGTCGGTCCACCTAATGACCTAATTAAACCAAAACTTAAGGAATAAATTGAAAAGGTAGAGATTTTGACAAATTCTATAAGAATCCTGAAAAGGCCAGAACTTTTCAATTTCAACGTATTTTTTGGATTCAAATGGTATGAATTAGCAATTTTATCTTGGTGCAAAAAAAAAATTAGCAATGTTATTTTATGAAAATATTTAAAAAAAAAAAAAAAAAAGATATCTCCCAGAATAAAGAAAGCTAATTTGATCTAATGAAGAAAGCTAATATATAGAACCAAAAAAAAAAGAGAGCAGGCATATTGAATTATTATAAAAAATATATATATATAATTGAATTAGTAATTTAGTAATATAAAAAAATAATATAATAATTAAATATTTATCTTATGATATAAAATTAATGATTTGAGAATTTTTAAATTTCTAATATTTAAAAAAAAAAAAAAACATGCTTTTAGCAATATTTCTATGTCTCCTAAATAACTATACATATTCATATTGAATTTGAGTTTAAAAAATATTTAATTTTTCAAAAGTTGAATTTGTTCATCCTCTAATTTTCTTCATTAACTGTAGTGTATGATCTACCGGCCAACATGTCTGTCTATAAATGGCAGCCCAAATTGACACCCATCTGGCAAATATCCCCAAAATTAAGAAAAAAAATCATGACATGCGACTTGTGAGTGTGATACGTAAATTTTTGGTAAAAATAAAGATATTTACCCCATGACATGCACTGGTGAAAAGAAAGCTACTTTACAATACCCATCCGCCCAGATCAAAGAATGACGGCTTCTTCATATGCATTTTAATTTTTACCTTATTCTTACCAATTATATAATAAAATCTCTCGGTAATCATACTGTTAGAATCAAATTAATTTTATTAGTATGAGAAAGTTATAACTTAATAAATATGTATATTAGTTCTTAGTTCCTACTAAAACTTTTGTATTGTAAAGCTTTCTTTTTTTTTTCAAAAAAAAAAAAAAAGGTTATTAGAGTTTGAATCATAATAAGAACCTAATTAATAAATTTTAAATTATTTATGTATTATATAAACATTATTGATTAATAAATTGTCATAATTTTTTAGAATTAGATAGATTAATAAACTTTTTTTTTCATAACTTTTGAGAATTAGGTATTTAATTTGATGAAAGGAAAAAAAAAAAGTTTTGTTTGAAGAAATATACTGTCACATCATACATTCATAAATACATAAAATTTACCTGAATTTATAAAAGGTAACTTTTTATACAAGTGAGAGTGTATTGTACCAACTATGTATTTTGAATAATTTATGTTTTTTTTTTTTTTTTTTCGAGTATTGAGAGGGAGAAATCAAATATAAATTTATAGCTCATAAAAATATGCATGTTAAGTTATGTTGTGCTGAATAATTTACGTTTTGGTTGATAATTTAAAGGGATAAATATAAAGAAAAACAGTGGATATTATCAATAATTGGTAAGTAAAGTAAAAGCATAGTGAGAAATTGGAACTTCAAACTTGTAGAATTACTTTTTCACCCGTATTTACATGAGTGGAAAACAGGTCATATTTTATAAGACACCTTAATACTTAAGACTGTCAAAAAAAAAAATAAAAAAAAAAAGAAAACACCCAAGAGACCCACCAGAGACGACATGATCATATGGTGGATCAATTTTTAAGATTTGTAATCCTCCTTTTAGCTTTTTTTTTTTTTTTTTTTCGCTTCACTTCTTCTAATGTTGCTAATAAAAACGAAGGACCTGAGACTCTAATTAAGGCCGCCTAGGCCGCACTTTAACGGTCAAAGGATTAGCCATCTCACAAGACAGCCCCAGAACCTCCGATAGGTCAACAATATTTTGATCGGACGGCAACCATTCAAACTCATGTAACAGTGATGCAACCCAAAAGGTGACCGTAGTTAAGCCCAAGTTTTTCCCAGGACAGGTTCGCCTACCCGACCCAAACGGTGCAAGCCTAAGATCCGAACCGAGTACAGAAAACTCCACCTCGCCTTCTTCGGCCACAAACCTCTCGGGGATAAATTCGAGTGGGTCAGCCCATAACTCTGGTTCTCTAGCTATGGCCCACATGTTTACCATTGCTGTGGTCCCTGCAGGCACGTGATAGCCATCAATGGTTGTATCAGTTATGGCTAATCTGGCCCAGGAGAGAAGTGGGCCTGGTGGGTGTAGCCTTAACACTTCCTTTACTACTGCCTGTAGATATACCATTGCGGTAATATCAATTTCAGCAACGGCCCGTGATCTTCCCACCAACTTGTCGAGTTCATCATGGACCCTTGATTGAACATCAGGATGAAGTACCATCCTTGCTAATATCCACTCGATCAAAACCGCCACCGTGTCAGTCCCTCTAAAGATCATTTCCTATTACAAATCACATGATGCCAAGAATTAATAATATAATAATAATAATCAGTACAAAATTTTATTACTAGTACAAATAACGTTTTTTTTTTCTTCGTTATTGTCACACAATAATTTATAGTGGGGGCATCTGCTACCAAACAATAAATAAAGATACATTTTCATACTAAAGATATTACTAATTTACCTTATGTTTTGCTAATTAATAGTTTTTTTTAGGGTGCTAATTAATAGTTAATAATAACAAATACTCATCCATTTCAATATATTAGACCTTTTAGAAATTTTTTCTTATTTCAAATTAATAATCATTTTAAAAATTTTAGATAATATTTATTAATTTATTTTCAATTTTACTCTTATTATCAACTCTACTTTTTCTTCCACTTTTTTTTAGAATATGAGTTTTAATAATAGTAAAATAAAACTAAATTAATCAATTTTAATTAAAATTAAAATTATTTAATAGTTTTCTTAATTTTTATGCAACCCCTGAAATATTTAATATATTAAAACGGAGAAAGTATTAGAAAATTATACATGACAAAAAATTATTACTATAAATTTTTATATCAAATTCGCACAATAACTTCATTTATTGTTTGTCTATTTTCATACGATAATTAAGTAAATGAAAAGTGCACTAACTCTCTGCACTCATACACTCGTTAGCAAAATCAAAAGTAAAAAACACTAAAATAAATTAGAATAATTTTACTTATACCGAGTGTGTGCACCAATCCAATAAGATAATAATATATAAAGTAAAAAAAAATATCAGTTTCTTTTCATTTAGTAAAAATAAATAAAAGAATCATATTTTTTAAAATAAAATATTTTAATATATGAAATAAGTTTATATACTTAGTGTTTACAATAATTTTCCAACAAATTAAGGAGTTTTGTAAAATCACACACAGGTCTGGAATCGTGAAATAAACATTAACGAATTCACGTTTTTCTCCTTATCAAAGCAAAGCAATAAAAACAAAATAAGGCGGTAAGTTAAGCATTTTTGTAAATATATGAGTATTATAAATGTTGGTGCTTAATTTTTTTTTTTAAATTTTGCTTACCCAAAGAACGGCGATCATATCAGCGTCTGTTAATTTTTCTGGAGCTTGAAGGGACAAAAGAACGTCTACGAAATCTCGTGGTTCTCCGCCGGTTGGAAGTCGGTGTTGGTGTTGGGTGATGATTTGGCTAACGAAGCGGTTCACTTTTGGGACAAGGTTAGAGCATCTGAACCGGATTTTTTGAGGGTCAAAATCTGCTAACCAAGGAAGATGGTCTGTCCAATTAAGAGTGCCCAATAACTCGTACCCTTGATCAACTAATCCTCTAAGCTCTTCAAATTCATTATTCAGCGAATCTAATTTATATTCGCGTCCAAAAACAGAACACATCATATTATTCAAAGAAGCACGTTTAAGTAGTCTACGAACAGTAAAAGTTTGGTGATGGTCTTTGAAGATGGTAATCATCTGAGAAGCGATAACGCGTCTCTGAGCCTCAGCGGCTTTGATTTGTTTAGGACAAAAAAGGTGTGTTGCCGCTATTCTTCTAAGAGTTCTCCAGTAAACACCATAAGGAGCGAACCCAATTGCTCTATTAAACATTAGTCTATAAGCAGACTCTTTTACTGGACGATCTGCAAAAACTGAACTATTCAGTATTTCTTTGGCTACGTCAGGATTGCATGTCACAATAACACGAGTATCACCCAAGCTAAAAGCCATAAGTCTCTTGGCTTTGCATGTGTTAGCAGCGGCTGAAATTCGGTGATGAGCAAGGCTAGACATGAGGTTCATGCTACCAATTAGTGGCAAACCTCTTGGACCTGGTATTGGTTTAGCAAAAAGAGGAAATCCTTTCTTGAGTTTGTGTTTTCCCCAAGCAGGACCACCAGGATGAGCCCAGTGGACAAGGGCAATGGCTAACCAAGCCAGACCCATGATCAAAAGTGACCATGCAATATTTTCTTGTGTGAAGGCTCTACATTTAGATGCCAAAGCAAAGACCCATAGGCTATCTATGTCGGTTCTCATTGGGAGGACACTCAAAAAGGTTACTAAGCACACTCAGAACGAGAGAGAGAGAGGGTTTTGATTTTTGGGGCTGAAAAATAAGGAGGGGTTGGTTGGGATATATATAGAGAGAGAGAGTGGAGAGAGTCTGATAAAAGACTTCAAGGAAGGAGGAAAAATAAATAAATAACCGTTATACTATGTAGAACCGTATAACTATTCCTAAAAAAAAAAAAAAGTAGGACCGTGTATTATATAATTAATTTATATGAATTTGGTTTGGAATTTTGAGCAGCGCCGCCACGAGTGCATGACGATATGTAGAAAGCTAACCTTCCACATTGGGACGCGTGAGTAGGACGCTCCAGTCTCGTGGTATCATGTGCTATATTGCTGACGTTTTCTTGTCGGGAATACTGCCGTATATCTACGCCAATGAGAGTGCCGCCTACAGGCTGCGGCTAGTGCATACATTAATTGAATTAAATATTTTGAAAAAAAAATAATAAGAAAATTTGAACTACAAAAAATATAAATATCTTTTTATTAGAAAAAAATTATATCACTTGTTAGTTTGAATATATAAGATACACTTTCTTATTATGATTGTTTTAAATAACGGTTTTGTTGTGGAATTCAGATTTTTTTACTTCCACCAATAATAATAAATTCACCTTGCAACTATTGCACAGGTGAATAGAGTGAGAACGATTGTACTAACAAATCACCACAAAGTAAATTCCCAGGAAAGAGAGGTGGGTCACGAATGACACTCTTAAGTACCAAGTCTTTTCTTAGTCAGAATTTTACCAAGACAAGTAATTTAATAGCACAATAATTCACTACAACTATACCCGACAATAGCTATTAAATAGACAATAAAAAGAACACCAGAATTTTAATGAGGTTCGGCCAATTTTGCCTACGTCCTCGGACACTACCAAATTAATATTTCAATATAGTAAAGAAATATTACAAAAGAGAGAAGAGAAAAATACAATTAAAGCCTTAAAAATTAGAAAGACTTAATTGTTTTGGGATGCAATTAACCAAAGGAGGAGGCTTCCTTTTATAGCCATAGAAACCTCCTCCAAACTCATACTAATTCGATGTGGGATTAGAAAAACAAACAATTTGAGCCAAAAAGTCCACATATGTGGGAAGACTAAATGAG
>CATKHJ010016058.1:0-34745 GCA_949750685.1 Vernicia montana | reverse complement strand
CTTATACATACAGCTCAAAACAATAGAATCCCAACTAGCACAGTATTAACAATTACCATGTGCTAAACACCCTATCCCTAATAGATCCCATTTGTGTACAAAATCTCAACATTATGACATATCTAACATTTCTATAAACATTTGCTTCACTTAAATGCTTTTTTTGAAAAATAAAATTATTCCTAGCCTGCCAAAGATAATACACAGATGCACAGAAAGCTCTCATTCTCATTTTACAGCTTAATCTCTTACCAGTTGTCTTTTTAGAGAACTATGACACTTCTCTTTGCCAAATCATCCCATTTCTGTTAATACCACAAGCTTGCAGGACTCTAGTCCATACTCTCATACTGCAAGGACACTTGAAAAATAAGTGTGGTATATCTTCAACCCCAGCATGACAAAATACATACTTATTGTCTGTAATTACTTTCCAGTTATATAACTTGGATTTTGTTTGCAACTTTTTATGGATAACCAGCCAATAAATGATTGATATAGCAAATCTAGCATTGTTTCCAAGAACCAGCTTTGGTCGTTTTCTCTTCTTAAAGTAGCAATGAGAAAAAGGGTTTTTCTTGTCTCAATATGTGAATCATATAGGCACTGCCTTATGCACTCATTTCCTTTTCATGCATTTGTCCCCTTTATTTATGTGGTCACTTTCAAGAAGCGCTCACACTAATTTTAGCCCAATAATTTAATATCACTATCCACTAATTTAGATTCAAAGGAAACCTAGAGTTAACTTATATTGAAATTTGGTAGAAGTCCATTGACCATCTTATTATTATTATTATTATTATTATTATTTTAATTAAATTTTGATTTGAAATTTAAATTCTTAATTTACTGTCTTGAAAATGATTAATATTAATGAAAACCTAATTATATAGCAGGTAGTTTGAAGTTGAAATATTTAATGATTTATTTTCAGGCAAATATAATTAGAATGTTTCAACAATACGAGTATTTCCAAGAATATCAAAGGCGAGTGAGTGCGATCATTGGGCAACAACGAACTAAGCAACTTGTTAATGGAGCACTTGTTCTCATTACAGTTGGTGGCAATGATTTTGTGAACAACTATTATTTGGTACCTTACTCTGTTAGATCTCGCCAATATTCACTCCCCGATTATGTCAAATTTCTCATCTCCGAATACAAAAAGCTTCTTATGGTAATTAATTTTCATTTTTATCTATTTTTATGATGAAGTATTTCTTCGAATTGTTCATAAGTGGGGAGATAGGTTTTAATTTATCAAAAAAAATATAGATTATATGGAACAAACTTTTAAAAAATTTAACATTTTTTAAAACCAGACCTGACTCACTAATAAGTTTATCTGCCATCCTCTAATTTGGCTTTATAAAGTTATAGCCCATATTCATAACTGATGTGGGATTTAGTTTTACCGTTTTCTGTTTATTTATATTTTCTAATTTTACTTAGTTTCCACTATACATTAATTATGTATTTTTTGTGATTTTAAAGATGGAATGTTATTTGATCCCAAATTATTCCGCAGAGGTTATATGATCTAGGAGGACGTAGGGTACTTGTAACAGGGACAGGCCCATTAGGTTGTGTCCCAGCAGAACTGGCTACAAGGAGCTCAAATGGGGAGTGCTCAACTGAATTACAGCGGGCTGCATCTTTGTTCAATCCACAACTCACTCAAATGCTTAGACAACTCAATAGCCAATATGGTTCGGATATTTTCATTGCTGCTAATACTGGTCGAATGAGTGCTGATTTTATTACTAATCCTGGAGCATTTGGTAAGTCAATTAACATTTTTAATTGTCTTCTCATATTTAATCCATCACATTAATGGAATTTAATGTTTAAATATTCCATTTTAAAGACTAATAATAATAATAAATAATCAACCAATAGACACTAAAAGGGTGTTTGATAACTCAATTTATTACTTAATTTAATATTTTTAGAACTCATATTAGAACAATATTTTTCATAAATTTATAAAAAATAAACATTATTAAATTTTAAATAAATATTATAAAAACTGATAAATGAATATAAAAAAAATTAATACAACTAAAAGTCAATACTTACATATTAACCAACTGAGAATATACTAAAAATATAAAAGTCACTTTAATAAAAAAAATTTAAAAATTCAATAGCTGAGTGTGTTCAGTAAAAATTTAAAATAAATATTTTAACTTACTATTTTAAATAATTTTTGACTTAATTAAAAATTGGAACTATTTTATATTATAAAACTATTTTAAAAGTAATAAGTGCTGAAAATATTAAATTAAATAATAAGTTGGATTATCAAATACCCTATCAATATTTATAGTTTTTAAAAAAGAAAAAGAATTGGTGTCTTAATATAGTAGGAAGGTGAAATTATTTTAAGAGTGGATGTCGGAGTTCAAATTTCACCGATATTAAAATTTTCCCTTCCCAATCCGATTATCCAAAAAAAAAAAAAAAAAATCATATAAGTTCTATAGTAATTTTATTACATTCAAAAAGTCAAATGAAATATATTTAAAAATTTTAAAGTGTATTTAGCCACTCCATATTTAATTGTTAGATGCAATAATTGAGAGAGAACTCTTTATTAAGAGTTAAGACTACTCATTGTCATTATCATATGACAATTTGTATGTGCTGGACTATCACATTCATGGTCCAATCTCTAATGGGCCTTAAGAACACTAATTACTCTCAGATTTTTAATTAGAACTCAAGCTCCCAGCCAATTTTATAATTTTAAAAACAATTTTAATATCACTTAATCAAAACTCAATAATAAATTATAGATTTCCTTTCAATATTTTCAAGTCTCAAATAATCAGCTAAGTGGAAATCATTTTTTTTAGTAATTTAAAAATTTATTAAAAGAAAAGTAAATCACTTGATTTACTGAGCTACTAGGCCAACGGTAGCTCAGTGAAAACTATGAAATGTGAGAATTCTCAATATTTTCATTTTTCATTCAAAACTATTAATTTATCTCAATGTTGGTGGTATATATGCAGGATTTGTTACAGCAAAGGTAGCTTGTTGTGGGCAAGGACCTTATAATGGCATAGGACTATGTACATCTGCGTCGAATTTGTGTCCTAATAGAGACGTCTATGCATTTTGGGATCCATTTCATCCATCAGAAAGGGCAAATAGATACATTGTTCGACAGATTTTGTCTGGCACAACCGATTATATGAGCCCCATGAATCTTAGCACCATTATGACCTTGGACTCCAGGACCTAGCCAGTTAATTAATTAAACTTTATTCCTTCCTTAATAATGTGTAAAACTTCATTAATGTTTGTTTGCAACAGATTTCCTAAGGGGACTCTCGTTGTATTTCTACGTGTTAGAATGCCTTAAAAGTTTGTACTATTGAAATGTAATGAAATTTAGGGCATAAATCCCAATTATCTCTCTCTCATTGGATTGCAATTCCATTGTTAATTATAATATTTCATATTGTTTCTCTCACGCTCCTTCAAAAGCAAACTATCTTGAACTAATATAATTAATTGTCAATTTCCTTTATTATAACTTTATGGTTTTATTTCAAAAAAAAAAAAAATAAATTATGGTTTTCATAATAATTATGGTGATAGCCAGGTAAGAAAAAAAATGATTTCCATTTATTGATTAATTAGTTAATTAAGAAAGGGGTTTAGGTACTGCAGCAAATTAGTATTGTAAATCAACTTCTTACATTGTGATTTTTAGGACTTTCGAGTTGGTAGTTTTCATTGACATTTCACATTGGAAACTAATCTTAAATGATTATAAACAAACCCTTTAATCCATTAAAACAAACAAACAAACACTTTAATGAAAATTGACATTTTTCCTTTTTGTTTTTCCTAAGTCGGTCAGAAAATGTTATTAAAATATATAAATCAAACTAAATCAATCAACAAGGGGACATCCTAATAGTAAAACACTTTGGCTTGAGATTTTTGGTACCGATTTGACTCTCCATATCGTGGGAAATTTGAATATTTGAGGTTAATATTAAATTTGACGGAAAATTCTTGCCTACACTACATATGTATAATGTCTTTTAATGTAATATGTATTTACATTGTATATTAGTGTAAATATAAATATAAAGATTATATCTAATGACAAAAAAAAAATAAAAATAAATCAACAACGAAACACTACACATGCTAAGAAATGAAGACAGACAGCTAGGAAATTGGTTACTCTGACCACAAGAAGATTCAGAAACCAAATTGACTGAAAATTCAATTTATTAGGGAAAAGGAGATGGTTGTATTGTATGTGAGTGTTATGTCATGTTGAATTGAACCATTAAAAAGTTAAAATTAAAATTTACATCTATTGGCTAGAGCTTGATTTTCAATTTAAATATAGTATGATAAAAACAAATAGACAAGAAAAATAAAAACAAAGTATAACCCAACTCAATACAATGTATATAGTACATTAGACAAAGAGTTATGAACTTGTCAAGGGCCGGGAAATTAAAATATATCTAAGAAATTCAAAATAAATTTACTTTTTTTTTTATTATTTTTTTTTTAAAGAAAAAAGAGTTTGGATCTCCAACTTCTTATACTTCCATATAGGCACTCAAGCAATATGCTAATCCAAAATCCAAAGGGCTTCAAAATGAATTGTTGAGTTATTAATTGTAGCTCAAATTCTTTTTATCGATCCTTAATTTAACAAAACAAAAATAAATAAATGTGTTAAGATAAAAGAAAAATATTGTTAGTGTGAAAAGAAGAAAAGAATAAGGAAGAAGATTTAACAATGGTGGTCACCTCCTTTGCTATTGTCAAACACTCATGTGCAGATTCAACAAGACTTTAACTATACAACTTCTTCATTTTCCTCCTTCAATCAAGTCATAAATCACTCATTGTAATCCTATATAATCCTAACAATTCTTGTACATTATACATAATTCATTAATACAATTATCAGTTCATCATGTAATCTAATATGGTATTAGAGTCTGAGAGCTCATGCATTTCAGTTGAAATCAAAATACAAGAAATCCAGCCCCTGTGTCATTTTTTTTTTCTGTCTCAAAGCTTCTGTTTTTTTTTTTCCTGATTTACATGCACACGTCAAAATTTTTTTCTGACCACACCATCTGAAAGCCCCCGTCATCCTAAGAATTCTGCAATAAACTGGAGCTTCATCTGACGTTCCACGCATCCTCACGCGCCGCTTGAAGTTATGCGACTGAACTCACTCGCTACATGCTCCCCACATGCCGTCTGGAGGTTGAAGACGATTCAGTCAGCAAAAGCCTCCCAAGCAGCAACCACGTCATTCATTCAGGCTTGGCCATGTATCACCTGTCAGTGACACGTGTCAACTACCACATCTACCTAGTCAATGCCAAGTCATCAGATCCGTCCAATGAAATTCTTCCACGTGTCATGCGTGAGACTCTCATAGCCACTGTTAGCCATATGGCCCAGTAATAGACTACCACGTGTCAAACGTGGGCCATCATCTGCCACGTCATCATTTAGTCTGGATATGACCCGACCCGCTCCGTCAGCCCAATCCATTATGACTCGACCCGAATCCATTTTGATATGTGATTTGGTTCTTTGTCTGATTGAACCGGTTAAGTTTCTTTTGACCAATCAGTTCAGTTATTTTTATACCGGTTTTCAACAAACTCAGACCAGTTCCCAAGGTTTTTAGATCTTCTGAGTTCAATTTTTGCAGTCCTTTTTGCAAAATTCTATCTCTATCTGAATTTTCTTGATTCTCCCTCAATTTTTTGTGTTTTTCTGACAACCGGTTCAACATTTTTTGACCGGTTCTGAAAGAAACTTTACTGGTTCACAAGGTTTTTAGACCTTCTGAATTCAATTTTACTGTCCATTTTGCAAAATTCTAATTTTGTCTATCTATTCTTGACCCTATCTCAATTTTTAAAGTTTCCGTGGCCTCCGGTTCCACCCATTTCCTACCTGTTCCGAATGAACCAAGACTGGTTCACAAGGTTTTTAGACCTTCTAAAATTAATTTTGCAGTTTGTTTTGCAAAATTTTGTCTCTATCTATATTTTCCGTCTCTACATCAATTTTGTATGTTTCTTTAATCGGTCGGTTCAACTCTTTTCTGACAGATTCTGAATGAACCATTCATGGTTCCTGAAATTTTTAGATCCTCTGAATATATTTTCGGTCTCTATTTTGTCACTTTGTAACTCAATTTTCTGTTTTGGGCATTTTTGAATCCATATTTGCCCTTCTGAATCAATTTTTGGTATCTGCTTTACCAGTTTCTAAATTTATCTCCTCTTTTGGGCCGTCTGAATTAACTTTTTGGCATTCTAAAGCTATTTATGACATTTATTTTATCAATTTCAGACTTTGTCTCTTGTCTGAATCCAGATTTAGTATCAATTTTACCAGAATCTGACTCTGTCTCCTGTTTTCACGTGTTTTGCCACGTATCATGTCTGTGTTCTGCCATTAAGATGACTCCTCCTGTTGTCACGTGTTTCGCCACGTGTCCAAATCTGATATGTTTTACGAGATTTCATTTTTTGTCTTTATGGAATTTTTCATATTTATTTTCTAGTTTTACTACACTTATCAGTTTGTATGTTTCTATTTTCTGATTTAATCCGTTTTTTAAATCTATTGAGCAATCTCAAGCTGACATCTACGATACCACCTTGAATTTGAGGGAGGGTGTTAGTGTGAAAATAAGAAAAGAATAACGAAGAAGATTCAACAATGGTGACCACCTCCTTTGCAATTGTCAAATACCCATATACAGATCCAACAAGACTCTAGCTATGCAGCTCCTTCATTTTTCTCTTTCAATCAAGCCATAAATCACTCATTGTAATCCTATATAATTCTAGCAATTCTTGTACATTATACACAATTCATTAATATAATTATCAATTTATCATGTAATCTAACAAATATAATATATATTAGTATTTTGTAGTGAAGTGGAATTAGATATAGGTTGCATGTGATTGCTAGATTGTAAAATACAGCTGGGATTTTGAGAGCCTTAAATGGTTTAACTTATAGTTGTAGTTGAATATATAGCATTTGTTTTGGGTTAGAGATGATGGTTTGAATTATTTATATTGCTCAGTAGTTTCTGCACAGTGACAGAGAGATAGACTTATTATTATTATTGTTTTGATAACATTAACTACCCATACTTATTTGAGTAGAAGTGTACAAGTGACCAAAATTTTACAACATTAAATTACCTTCCTCAATTAATGCTGTCCAACAAAATTATTTCCTTCAGAATAAGATTTTAATTTAGTGGTAAAATTAAAATTGAATCCTCAGATCTTAAGAAGTCTTGCATTCGACTTTTATCTATATTGAATTTAAATTTAAATTTATAATATTTGATTTGTTTGCTTTAAAATTTAATATCCACTGTCAACTTTATAACTATGATGTACGTATATAATATCTCTAATTAAAAAAAAATTATTTCCTCTATTAATTCTCATTATAATTTTTTAGTTAATTAGAAAAATATGGTAGTGATCAAATAAGCTGGCTTCGAGTAAAATTATGCATTATTATTAATATCAATAGTTATATAAATGAATGCATAAATTAACATAACCTATTGTTATTTATAAACAGTTAGAATAAGAAGATTTATGAGAACCGAAAAATATTATTATTATTTTTTTATAATGTGAGAAGAACTAAAGTTCTAGTCATATGGATATTCTTTTTATTTGTTGACTATATTTTTCTTTTAAATTTCAAGGTGATATTCTTTTTGAAATTAGACTATAAATGAAAATTTTTCTTATTTATAAACCTCTTAATTTCAGTGTTGATAATTTATTTTTTTATTGAATGAGATATTAATTTAATAAATGTATGAAAATAAATATGTAATCTCACCTAACTACTAAATAAAATAAAATAAAATTTTTGGTGAATAAAATGGATTACATTTTTTACCATATTTTTCCTTGATTATAACCTAGGTAAAAAATGAACTTTATTTATTAACATTATGTTTAAATAAATATAAGAAATCAATGAATTTTTTATTCAGAGTATTGTAATTGTTTTTAGAACTGTGAGATTTCAAATTCGAATTGGATTTAAATTTATTAATAAAAAAATTTTTAATTTTTTTCCTGAAATTTTAATTTTTTTAAACCTTATAGTTGTGAGTTCTTAAACCCTAAATCAATAAAATAAAATGAAATAAAAATAACTACCTGTACCAAATTGCTTTTGTTTTAGTGGGCCTAATTTTTCTTCCACATTGACAGTTGAATCTACGTATAAAAGCCATTTCCTAATCATGAATCCATGCACCAACTTGAATGTTCTTGGAATCAAATTCCATGGCTAACTCAACGACTATCATATACTCAATGATCATAGCACTAGTCATGGCCTTGGGGATTTTGTCTCCTCAAGTTGAGGCCAGGGCATTGGAGATTCACTGGTTGACAATGGCAACAACAATTATTTAGCCACTACGGCACGGGCAGACTCACCCCCTTATGGCATTGACTTTCCAATTCATCGACCGACCGGCTGATTTTCTAATGGTCTTAACATTCCTGATTTCATCAGTTGGGTTGATTTTGTGTTTGTTATATATATATATATATATATGACCTTTTGTTTATTGCAACATTATTTAAATGTTGTATATATATATATATATATATATATATATGTTATTAATTGTGACCAATAACACATTTATTTAGGTCAACAATACTTGGCTCGGAGTTTCTATTGCCATACTTGAGTCCAGAGCTCACGGGAGAGAAGCTGCTTGTTGGTGCCAATTTTGCTTCTGCTGGAATTGGAATTCTCAATGACACTGGAGTTCAATTTGTAAATGCAACATTTCAATGTCACTATTTTCATAATGGGTTTTGCTCGTTGATATTGGAAAGACTGAAATCATGCATTTTCAAGATTATGAAATTATAATTCTAACCTCCAGTCGGAATCTAATTAATTAACATATATATATTTTCAGATGAATATAATTAGAATGTTTCAACAATTTGAGTATTTCGAACAATATCAACAACGGGTGAGTGCACTCATAGGAGATGAAGAGACCAAGAAACTAGTTAATGAGGCTCTTGTACTTATCACAGTTGGTGGCAATGATTTTGTTAACAATTACTACTTAGTGCCTAATTCTGTAAGGTGTCGCCAATATCCCCTCCCAGATTATGTCAAATTTGTCATCTCCGAGTACAAAAAACTTCTTATGGTAAGTTCTTCTCCAAATACACATATATGCATTTTTAGACATTTGTACAATTTCATCATATTGGTTCATGTGAATTTCAAGTGTGTCTAAAATCAGATTTAAAAATTGGATCATAATTTACTACCTCTAATTTTTAAACTGTTAAATTTCCATGCCGAAGATTGAATTTCAATTTGATTTCAAATTGTTTTTCAGAGGCTATATGATCTTGGAGCACGAAGGGTTCTAGTAACAGGGACAGGGCCATTAGGTTGTGTCCCAGCAGAATTGGCTTTGAGAAGCACAAATGGGCAATGCTCAGCTGAGCTACAACGGGCTGCAGCATTGTACAATCCACAACTCACTGAAATGATTAAAGAACTTAACAATCAATATTGTTCAGATATTTTCATTGCAGATAATACAGGTCAAATGAGTACTGACTTTATTAGCAATCCTCAAGCATATGGTAAGTCATAATTATTATAGTATGCATTTAACTCAATTACTTTCCTAGCAAAATTAATTAATTAATGTTAGTTATTGTTGGTATTTTTAATTACAGGATTTACTACATCAAAGATAGCTTGTTGTGGACAAGGACCTTATAATGGAATAGGACTCTGCACACAAGTATCAAATTTATGCTCTAATAGAGATGCCTATGTGTTTTGGGATCCATTCCATCCATCAGAGAGGGCAAATAGATACATTGTTCAACAAATTTTTACTGGCTCCTCTCAGTATATGAACCCTATGAATCTTAGCACCATCTTAGCATTGGACTCCAAGACCTAATTTCTTTTGTAAAACTTTTTTTTTTTTTTTTTAATTCTCCCTCTGTAATAATAAAACATATATATATATATATATATATATATATATATATATATATATATATATATATATATATATATAGCAGTTGATTTTTTAAGGCATGCAATTAAATGTCTTAAAGTTGAATTGTTGACAGTGATGATATTTATGGCATAAATCAGAATTCTCTCTCTCTCTCTCTCTGTAATTTTTTTTGGGCATATTACAAAATCTTTACCTATTGTGTCTGATAGGTACTTGCCATATAGACTACTGGCGTAATGCTTATTATAATGTGTTTATTTATTTCTTCTTTTCTGGTTGGAAAAAATTATATTAGAATATTTCACATCTAATAAATATAAAAATATTAAGTAATTAATATAAAAATAAATTCTCCAACCTTAATAGTTATGTTTTAATTAAAGTTGATTCTCTCAAATTTATATTAAAATTTTAAAATTAATCTGACCTGAATTCATAATAAATAAAAAAACCATTAAACTATTTAAGTGAACGATCAAGCGTGTAATAAAATAATATCTAACCACAAAGTTTTGTAAGGGCTCAAATGTTTTATATCATAATTTACATTAAATTTTTTTATATATAATTAGATAATTTCTATATATTTATGAGTAATTTTTACCTAAAATAAGGAAATGATATTTAATATCGACGACTGCAGTTGCAAACGACAGGGAAAATAACCTTAATAAGCTAGCTTTTAAAATTGGTTCTCTTAAATCTATATTAAAAATTTAACATAGTATCAGAGCAGGATGATTCTGTTTATTCAAGTATCTAATTATCTTAACGATTATTCTGATTTACTCAAATACCTAATTATTTTGCCGGTTATTTCGATTTATTCAAGTACTAATTACCTTGCCGGCTGTTCCAGTTTACTCAAGTACCTAATATACCTTGTCGATTTTTCTGGTTTACTTAAGTACCTAATTATCTTATAGGTTGTTTTGATTTACTCAAAATACCTAATTGTTTCAAGTGACAACTTTAAGTCATCCGTTGTCACTTGAGGGGGAGTGTTAAAGTATCCCACATCTAATAAATATAAAAATATTAAATGATTAATATAGAAATTGACTCCCCAACCATAATAAGCTAGCTTTTAAAGCTGATTCTCTTAAATTTATATTAAAAAATTAACACTAAGCTTTTTATTTATATTAAAATAGTACTTAGGGCTATTGGCTTTCCTAGTATTAAAATCCAAAATAAAAGAGAAAAGGAAGGAGAAAAACTTTAAAGAGAAAAAAAAAATAATAACAAATATATATATATATGAGATTTACCAATATATAGAAGAGAATATTTCATTTTTCATGTGTCAATAATGCATAAAAGAAAATAAAATAACCTATGTGATTTCTATCACAGTGGAAACAGAACCTATTGGTTGGCATGCATGTGGCTTCTATTCTAAAAATACAGTTGGGAATTTAAAAGCCTTTATAAGAAAGATTAAAATTTTTAGTTGAATAGCTTTTGTTTCATCAATTAGGGATAGTGGTTTTGAGCTGTTTCTGCTGCTATTAAGTTCAGGTCATTTTAGTTCTGTTTTAATGTATGGTTAGTGAAAGTTTCTATTGTCCCACTCTTCAATTTTTACAAATAAATTGAAAGCTGCATTCTAACCTTAATAAATCAAAATGCAGAGATCAACTTATTTACTATTAAATAACATCCTAGATGAACGGTGCCTTAATTTATGCATTGGCCAGTGAGGGGTGTCCATTGTCCAATACACAACTACTAGTAATAGATAGCTTTTGTTTTAGTGGGCCTAATGTTTTCCTCTGTCAACAATAACCCCTTACTTATATAAGCCTTTCCTTCCTCTTGAGTCTATGCAACAATTTATTAACTACAATACTACTTTTTATGATTTTCTTCGCATCCAATTTCATGGCTTGTTCAACAATTATCATATCCTCAATGATCATAGTCCTATTCATGGCATTGGGGACTCTTGCACCTCAAGTTGAGGCCAGGGCTTTTTTTGTGTTTGGAGATTCACTTGTTGACAATGGCAACAATAATTACCTAGCCACCACGGCACGGGCAGACTCTCCGCCTTATGGCATCGATTTTCCGACTCATCGACCGACTGGCCGGTTTTCTAATGGACTTAACATTCCTGATTTTATCAGTTGGGTTGATTTGTGTTTGAATTTTTTCTCCTAACATTTCAATTAATGTTGTGTAACTTATATAGTTTGTGTCATTTTTTTCCTAGACTAATACAACATATGTATTGCACACATAGGTCAACAACTTGGCATAGATTTCTTGTTGCCATACTTGAGTCCAGAGCTCAATGGAGAGAAGCTACTTGTTGGTGCCAATTTTGCTTCAGCTGGAATTGGAATCCTCAATGACACTGGAGTTCAATTTGTAAGTGCAACATTTTTTATATCAATATTTCCAAAATGTTAAAATGCCATTGCAATTCAATGGGGATTCAGCAAAAAATAAAAAAAAAGAAACTATAAAGTAATTAAAAAGTAATAATGATATAAATAAACTATAATTAAGTGATATTCGAGTCATTTCAAATCTCAAAATTCTCGAGTTTGATGTGGACAAAAAAAGAAGAAGTAATAATGATATAAATAAATATCACCAACTCAGTAGTCGAGTATTGTCTTGCAGTGCAAAAAATCAAGGGATTAAGCTTTGGAAGCTCTATTATTCTCTTTTAAAATTGTCAAAGTATAAAAAAAGTTATAATAAATATTTAACCAGTCTTCAAATGATATACTTTTCAGGTAAATATAATTAGAATGTTTCAACAATTTGAATATTTCGAAGAATATCAATCAAGAGTGACCGCCCTAATTGGAGCTGAGCAGACCCAGAAACTTGTTAATGAGGCTCTTGTGCTTATTACAGTTGGTGGTAATGATTTCGTTAATAACTATTATTTGGTGCCTAATTCTATAAGGTCTCAACAATATCGTCTCCCAGATTATGTCAAGTTCGTCATTTCTGAGTACAAAAAGCTTCTTATGGTAAGTTTCTTACACTGCATTTTAAATTGTTAATTTCTATATATAAATATTTAGAGTCCGTTTGATCATATAAAATTTGAAAACTGCTTTCTCAACAAAATACTTTCTACAGATGCTATTGCAAAAATTAATTTCAAATCAAAATTTGGTTTAACTATTTCATCAGTGTTTTAATAATATGGAAATTTTATTTTAAAAACAATTTTTAATGACTTGTACTTATATTTTCAACATAACATTTTTTTTTTCAGAGTCTATATGATCTTGGAGCACGGAGGGTTATTGTAACGGGGACAGGCCCATTAGGTTGTGTTCCGGCAGAATTGGCCTTGAGAAGCACAAATGGGAAGTGCTCAGCTGAATTGCAACAAGCTGCAGCCTTATACAATCCTCAACTCATTCAAAATATTAAAGAACTTAACTCTCAATATGGTTCAGATATTTTCATTGCTGCTAATACAAACCCGATGAGTGCTGATTTTATTAGTAATCCTCAAGCATATGGTAATTAATTAAGTTAATTCTTTAAAAATCTTCCCATAATTACAATTAGGAAAAAAACCATCGTTAGATTCTTCAACTCATCGCGCTATTAAGAATATTTATGAACATATTCTTTCTATTAAGTTCTTGAACTTTTATTGCTTTACATTGAGTCCTCAAATTAATTTTTCTTTTTCATATTGAAGATTTTTTTTTTTATAATAATAGTAAAATTAGTGAGAAATTCATTAATGATAATTTAAAAATATTAAAAAATTGTACTAGTTTTTCACTATAGAAATTAATTATTGAACCTACAGGAAAAACTCAATCTATAAATTGTTATATTTTTCGAATTTTTATCTATTCAGCAATGCTAGCTTTTAGTAATTTGTAAATTATAATTAATGAATTTCTCATTATTTTTAATTTTTTTATAAAAAGACTTTATGTAAAAAAAAATTCAAGAGTTTAATGGGAAGAAATAAAATTTTAAGGTTAAGTTCATGGAGTAATGCGAATATTTTTTGTATACAGGGTTTACCACATCAAAGATGGCTTGTTGTGGACAAGGACCTTATAATGGTCTAGGACTTTGCACATCAGCATCAAATTTATGCTCTGACAGAGATGCTTATGTATTTTGGGATCCATTCCATCCATCAGAAAGGGCAAATGGATTGATTGTTCAAAAAATCATGACTGGCTCTACTCAGTATATGAACCCTATGAATCTTAGCACCATATTGACCTTGGATTCCAGGACCTAATTAATTAATTAGTATCGGTTTCTCTTGCAAACTTTAGTTTGTTCCACTTCTCTATAATAATACCTTGATGTAGCAGTTAATTTTTCAGTAAATTCATATGTTGAAATGTCTTTTATGTTGAACCTTTTAATAAAATATAAATGAATGGTTCAAATTAAAACTATTTGTTTCTCTCTCTCTCTCTCTTTCTCTCATTTATTATAAATTCTTCTTTTTTCTTATTGGTTAATTACTTAATTTGGCTATGATCAGAATTCAAACTTGTAATTTCATAATTCTGCAAATAATTTCAATACCATTAAATCAAAATTTATTATTTTTGCTTTCATATTTAAAAATTTTCAAAAGCAAACCATCTTTCTTTATTTGGTGGGATTGCATATGTAGAGGAATATATATATATATAGGGACATTCTAATCCATGGGAGTTAATAATTAGAAAATAATAAGATTCATTACTAGTATAAAATTAATTAATTAAAGGAACAAATAGTATGATCCAAAATGCTTAGTTATGCAACAGCCAATCATCACATGAAGTATGGAAAAGCTAATTAACTTTTGTAGAGGAACGTACAAAAAATTAAAAAACTTAATAAATTACAACGAGTAGTTGCATGCAATTCACCCAACTATACTAGCTTTGCTTTTTATGTGTTGATTTTCCTTTTTATTCAATGAGCTGAGATCCACAGTTAACTATATGTATATATAAACCCCTTTCCATATCATTATTTGTTTCATCCAACAATATCGATCCCACAATTAGAATTATATATGTCAATGGCAACTTCATTTTCATCCTTTACTCGGATGGTGATTTTTCTTTTATTAGCTTTAGCTAGAAATGTTGTTTTGCAAGCTGAGGCTAGAGCTTTTTTTGTGTTTGGAGATTCACTTGTTGACAGTGGCAACAATAACTACCTTGCAACCACTGCTCGCGCCGATTCGCCTCCTTATGGAATTGATTATCCAACTCATCGCGCTACAGGCCGTTTCTCTAATGGCCTTAACATTCCCGATATCATCAGTTAGGTTTTAAATTAATTTTACAGTATATGTTTGGCAAACTGTAATAAAATAAATTTATATTATTATATGTTGGACTTTCTTCTTCATTTAGGTATTAATTTAATTTTATGCATTTTTAGGTGAGCGAATCGGATCTGAACCTGTATTGCCATACCTAAGTCCAGCATTAACTGGACAAAGGTTGTTTAATGGTGCCAATTTTGCTTCTGCTGGAATTGGAATCCTCAATGACACTGGGGTTCAGTTTGTAAGTCAAACAGTCGCAATGGCTTAAATGCTCCTTTTTTGTTACTAAACTTAACCATCGGTGATTATTTAGAAAAAGGCTTAATTACAAATAAGCCTTTTTATCTTAACAATTTTTGTTTATATATAAAGTTTGTTAATGATTTAACATTTTGAATATTGTCACTCTAAAACAGTATTGGGTGCTAAGGTTTGAGTCTCATTAATATTAAATCTTCATCTGTAATGCTAAAAAAAAATTATAAAATTTTCACTACACTTAATTTTTAATATTTTAAATTAAATTGCAGTTTAGTCCTTAAAAATTTAAAATTATATATTTTAGTCCCTAATTATTAGATTTTTAAACAATTTAGTCTCTAAAAATGTTACTATATTTTACCTGATTGACAGTAACATAAAAACTAAAAATTAATTATATCAAAACAGTACATATCAAAAGTGTATATTTTGACAAACCTTAAAATATGTGTAGAGTTTCAAATGCTACGTTGGGTTATGGCCTAATTAAAATGGTTACATTTGCAGCTGAACATAATCAGAATGTATAGACAATTGCAATACTTTGAAGAATACCAGCGGCGGGTTGGTGCTCTTATCGGAGCTGGTCGGACTAGGCGACTTGTTAAAGAAGCACTTGTTCTCATCACTGTTGGTGGCAATGATTTTGTTAACAACTATTACTTGGTTCCTTATTCTGCTAGGTCTCGCCAATATTCTTTGCCAAATTATGTCAAGTTTCTCATTTCTGAGTACAAAAAATTGTTGAAGGTAATTTCCAATGCTACACTTTGCTTCCTTTCTCACTATACACACACACACACACACACAATTTTCATTTGTCTTAATTTATTTCTTTTCGTTTTAGTTATTTTTTTACCTTTTTCATTAAAGCAGCCTCACCTCCATTGATATAAGTTTCATCAAGTCTTTTAGGTTTGTAGTTAGTAAAGGAAATAGTACAACTAGCTAGAAAGTCAAATTCATTAGAAATTTGTAATAATCATATAACTAACTTGGCTAATTAATACTTTACATTACTTCTTTGAATAATTCTAAATAATGCAATTGCGTCCGACACAATAAGGACAATTATATAATTTTTTTACACAACTTATGATATAAAATAAGAGCAATTATTATTATTTATTTCTTACTGTATGATGTATTCAAATTATATTAGTTTGCGTCACCTAACATTATTTTATTTTTTTTGCTGTCTGCATTAATAATTATTCATCCAATATAGATAAAACTTATTCATATATACATATACATTGCAGGAGCTATATAAATTGGGAGCACGGAGAGTTCTCGTGACAGGTACTGGACCACTGGGCTGCGTTCCTGCAGAACTAGCTATGCGAGGTACAAGTAATGGCGGTTGCTCAGCCGAACTTCAGCGAGCTGCTTCCTTGTATAACCCACAACTTGTTGAGATGCTGAAAGGACTAAACAAAAAAATTGGTAAAAATGTTTTTATTGGTGCAAATACACAAAAAATGCACACGGATTTTATCAATAACCCCCAAGCATTTGGTAAGTATACATATATAATAATATATATTTATATAAAGAATAATCAAATCCTTAATTAAGATTAGTTTAATTAAAATAATTAATTGCAGGTTTCACTACATCAAAGGTTGCCTGTTGTGGACAAGGACCATATAATGGATTAGGACTATGTACAGAAGCATCAAGTTTGTGTCCTAACAGAGACCTCTATGCATTTTGGGATCCATTCCATCCATCTGAGAAGGCAAATAGATTGATTGTTGAAGAAATTTTCTCTGGCTCTACCAGTTACATGTTCCCAATGAATCTTAGCACCATCATGGCCTTGGATGCCAGGACATGATTTATATTAAAGACTCTAGTGCATCTTTCCTAATAATGATGATTATTCCAAGTAATAACTTGTTTAAATTCTCCTGTTTGAAAGTTGAAATATTGTTTGTAATTTAATTTATTTTCCTTATATATTGTTTCTATTTTGGTTTTGAATTGAAAAAAAAAATTACAATTAATTAATGTTGGTCTCTTCCAAGTTTTTATTTCCATATAGTTGTTTCTATCTAGCCTTACGAATTTACTTCATGTTTGAGACTTATTAAAATAGTGACAAAAGTAGTTAATTATCCGACCTCTTAATTAGCTGAGGATATATGGCTCAATAATATTAAAACTGTTTTCAAATCTATGAGATGGTGACTATTGCAAGTTTAAATCTTAATCAAAACCTAATTAATAATTAAAAAAAAAATCTAAAGTAAAGCTTGAACGAGTAATTAAACATGTTTGAGCTTCAACTCTTGCTAGAGCAGAACTCAAGTGCCAATGAATAACAAGATCAAGCTTGGACCCTAAACACTTTTAAATTGGCTTGAGTAATTAATTAACGGTAAAAAAATCATTCAACTTAAGAAAGACATAAGATGATAAAAGGGGCAAATAGAATAGAATGGTCCATTCTCATGAATTTTCAAATTCGATTATCTGTGTTGATTAACACAGGTTGCATGTGGCGAGTAAACTTTTCAACCATAAAAGAGCAGCACTTTTGTATGAAGTGGAAAAGTTGAAGATTTTAAGAGCCTGAAAAAATTAGTTCACTGTTCACCCACACCCAGTGAATCTTAGTACTGATTTTTTGGAGTTATTGATTAAGTGCTAAGTTTAAGGCTCATTTTGCAGATATACTACTTTAATATTGGATGGCAAATTTTTTTGGGTGAGTTTTTGTACTTGTCCAGCTTGCAGAATTAAAGAGTCGTCTAATTTAGTAAGTTCTGCCTTTATTTTCTTTTTTCCCATAGAAAAGGCTTATTAAGTGTTGAGCTTTGTATAAGGAGGTGGCTTTAGTGCTTTTCTTTTTCTGTTCACCAGTTTCCAATAAACCTGTCACTCCCAATCCCCTTTTTCTTTTATAAACAAAAATTACTTTCATATATCAATTTTTGCATATTTTATTAAGTTTAGTTACTGCAGACAGTATTAAGCCTATCTCAATGAGAATGTATCAGGATTATAAGATTTCGTAGAGAAGGAAACTGCTTTTGATTTTTGACCCAGAATTAGAATTCTAATCAACAAGGTATTGTCAACTAGTCTCTAATTCTTTGTTTTTTTTTTTTTAAAATTAATTTGTATATAGTGTATTAGTTCATGAACAAATCCCAACTGCAGTAACGCTTTAATAATTTTGCAGTTTTAAAAAAATTCTTTAGTCTTTACCTTGTTTCCCTAATCACTAAATTTTAGTAAAATGGATATTTTGGTCTAAAGGTCTAAAGAAATGCAGAATTTGGCTCAAAAGTTCCTGGAAATTTGTGGTTATCAGAAATGTAACTTTAACCACAGGAAAATAGTTGAGATTTCAGGTTAACATTAACTCATGAACTATAGTACATTAGTACTAGTTCCCTTCAGCAATGAGGCATGAGCGGTGGAAGTGATTCTTGAATATGATACAGTTCATTCCAACTGCAACTAATTTATGCAACTCACATGTCATCATAATAGAAAGGTTCATTTAGTTGCTAATTTGCTATACTATCATTAATATATCTGCAGAAATTAAAGACACACAAGCTGTCTCATGCCAGAGAATTTGCAGCTCCAATTACATTGTTTTATTTGGTGGCTCAAAATTTATATATTTTTTATAATAATAAAAAAAAAAAAAAGTAGGTTCAAAGTGAAATTCTTGTGTGAAAATTTTCAGCCATAGACCACATACACAAGTGCTTATGGGACCTACATATAGATCCCATCAGGGGACGAAGCCAACCTTCCTCATTTGGACGGATCAAAAGTTTATTGTAATTTTTTTTAATTATCTTTTTTAGTCTTTATCTAATATGATTCTAGATTCAAAACTAAATAAAAAATAATGAATTCATATTTACGTTATGGATTTTGTATATTTATTATTGGTCCACATAATTTTGAGTTTAATTTATCTAATATGATTCTGGGTTCAAAGCTAAATAAAAAATAATGGAATATGGTTTTTGTATATTCATGGCCCGCATAACTTAGAGTTTAAAAAATATGAAGGGATCATTTATGAAAAATATTAATTTTCAAAATCCAAAATGCATTAGACTTAACGAACTACTGTTAGGCCTGGGAGCCATGACTTTTGGCGTAGCTGTAGTTTGGCCGCTAGATCCCATCTCTCATTGTAATAATTTATGTCAAAATACCATCTTGATATTTGATGGATATCTCGTGATGCAAGAAGTCAGTTTGTTTATTATTCTTTTAAAAATTTTCAAGAAATTCAAAAACTACAATACATAAAATCATACTTTATTTCTATTGAAAATTGTTTAAAAAGCGAAGAAGACTTGTCAGGTATTAATATAGTTTCCCTCAAATAGTAATTCAAATTAAAATTATAATCGAGACAGACACTCGAATATAAAAACTATACTAATACAATGGCATATCATGATCATATAGTTTACTGTTAGAGCATGAAGAATAAAGAAAGAAAGAGAAAGAATTGAGTATTTTGTATATCTTTGTTTAATTTATTACAAGAGAAATGTAAGCTATTTATAGGAGATTAATGACACTAATTAATGCATGATTGAAGAGTGTTAGCTGGAGATGAATGTGACTGCACATGGAGGTGGTTTAGAAATCTTACAATTAGTTGCATAGTGGTTGTTGACTATTGACTATTTACATTAACATCCCCCTCAAACTGAAAATGGTAAAAGATTAGCCATATGAAATTTGCTAACTAGATTACAGAAGCGTTGAGGTGGAAGAGTTTTGGTAAAAATATCAGCAGTATGATCAATGGAGGATACTGATAATAACCTGACTGAATTCTGTATTACATGATGACGTACAAAGTGACAATTATTCTCAATGTGCTTGGTGCATTCATGGAAAACATCATTGTGAGCAATCTGAATAGCACTGTGGTTGTCACAATGTAATAGAGTAGGAGATGTCTGCTTAATACTCATATCTTGAAGAAGCCGATAAAGCCAAATGAGTTCAGAAGTAGTATCAGCAAGCGCTCGATACTCAGCTTCAGTACTAGACCTGGATACAACACTTTGCTTTATATTGCCCTAGGATATGAGGGAGTGACCAAGAAAAAAACAATAACCAGTGGTTGAATGACGATCAGTAGGATCGCCAGCCCAATCAGCATCAGTGTAGGCTTGCAAGTCTAGAGATGAGGATCGAGAAAAATGTAAGCCATTGAACAAGGTTCCTTTTATGTATCGTAGTATTCAAAATACGACTGCAAAATGAGTGGTGCGAGGAGCTGATATGAACTGACTTACTACATGAAATGTATAAGCAATATCAGGATGAGTGACTGTGAGATATACAAGACTGCCAACCAGTTGTCTATAGAGAGTGCCATCATTTAGAGGACTGCCATCTGTGGTAGAGAAGTGAGAATTTGCCTCAATTGGAGAGTTTGAAATTTTTTCATCTGTGATTCCAGCACGAGAAATAAGATCTGTAGCATATTTAGATTGGGACAAATAGTAGCCAGTGGAATCGGATGAGACTTCTAGACAGAGAAAATAATTAAGCTGCCCCCAGATTCTTTATTTCAAATTTGTTGCTCAAGAACAGTTTGAGATCGCTGATGCCCTGTAAATCACTGGCAGTTATTATCATATCATCAACATACAAAAGTAATAGGATGGAACCTTTATTGGTGTTGCGAATGAACAAGGCATGATCATAAGGACTAGATTGGAAACCAATTTCCTCAATAATTGAACTAAATTTAGCAAACCAAGCTCGAGGAGTTTGTTTTAATCCATAAAGTGCTTTTCGAAGACGACAAACTGTACTAAGAGAATGGTCATAGCCAGCAGGAGGTTGCATATAGACTTCTTCATTTAAATCACTGTTAAGAAATGCATTTTTGACATCCATTTAAAATAATATCCATTGTTTGACAGCAGCAATGGATAGAAGACTGCGAACAAAAGTAATGCGAGCCACAGGAGCAAATGTTTCTTCATAATCAATGTCATATTCTTGGGTAAATCTTTTAGCTACAATTCTGGCTTTGTAGTATTCAACTGAGCCATCGGCTCGAGTCTTGATTTTGTAGACCCATTTGGATCCAATTATGGACTTCACTTATGGTAACTCTACCATATCCCAAGTATGAGTATGTGTAAGGGCTTGAAGTTCTTCTGCCATAGCTTTCTGCCAGAGAGGGTTAGTACTAGCTTCTCGATAATTTTTAGGTTCATAGAGGGAAACAATAATAGAATAACAGTGATAATTGTGAAGAGTAACAGAAGGTTGTCTTACACGAGTGCTGCGACGATGAGAGGAAGGAGCAGATGGTGGATGAGATGATGAAGCAACAGATGTTGGAGGACAAGGATCCTGAGACGATGGAGAGTCCGTAGGAGTAAGTGTAGAGGGGCCAACATTGTCTGAGTTAAGCTTTTCTACATAAGAATCGTCAGGAAAAATAATAGAAGGGTCTGTCAGAAAAGAAGGAGAAACATTCTGAACTTTAAATGATGAAAGACTTGAAAATATTTTATGTTCCCAAAAGGTAACATAACGAGAAATACGAAGACGTTGAGAAAGTGGATCCCAACAACAATAACCTTTATGTTCAATTCCATATCCCAAGAAGCAACATAATCTAGCTCGAGATTCTAATTTTGTATGTTCATGGGACTGAAGAAAAACAAAACATACACTACCAAAAACACGAAGAGACTGATAGTCAAGTGCATGACCATAGAGCTTTTTATAAGGAGAAACATTACCAATGGTGGAAGTGGAAATTCGATTTATAGTGTATACGGCAGTGAGAGCAGCTTCTCCCCAAAAATATTTCGGACATGATGAAGAAATAAGAAGGGCTCGGACAATATCTAAAATATGTTTGTATTTGCGTTCTGCTCTACCATTTTGTTGAGATGTTCCTGAACAAGATCTATGTATAATTGTTCCATTTTGAGATAAAAAATCAAATAAAACAGAATCTTTGTATTCCATAGCATTATCAGTACAAAGAATTTTAATTTGACAATAAAATTGAGTTTTTACCATGGAAGCAAATTGAATATAAATTTGAGGTATTTCAGATCTATTTCTCAAAAAATATATCCATGTATATCGTGAAAAATCATCAACAAAAATGACAAAGTAACGAGAATCACCCATAGTAGGATGGGGGGCTGGTCCCCAAACATCAAAGTGTATTAAGTCAAAAGGTGAATTAGAAGTAGTAATGCTTAAATTAAATGACAATGCATGATTTTTAGATAACTGACAAGGAACACAATCAAAATGTTCATTATTGACATCACCTAAATCACCAGTAGAAATTAATGTTTTAAGCCTAGAATTAGAGACATGTCCCAAACGGGAATGCCAAATAGTAGAAGATACAACTGCAGCAACATTATTAGATGGTAAATGAAGAGATTTAAGCTTAAATAGTCGGCCCACTTTACGCTCTGTCCTAAGGATTTCCTTCATCCGTGGATCCTGCACAGTACAACCATTACTCGAGAAATGTAAGTCAAAACCAAGTTCACATAGTTGACCAACAGAAATAAGATTTAACGATAATTTAGGAACAAAGAAGGTATTAGACAGAGACAGATTAAATGTGAAAATAGTGCCAACTTTAGGAACAGATAAAACAGAGTTGTCAGTAGTATGAACAATTGGTGGTAAAGTAGGTACAGACATGGAGAAAAATAAGGACTAATTTGATGTCATGTGATTACAACATGCAGAATCAAAAAACCAAGAAGAAGTTGTACCTGGGGTAACAGAAAGGACAAATGAAGAAGACACACCAGAGGGAGTCTGTATTTGTTGGAGGATGGTCTGAATGTCCTGTAAAGTGAATGTGAGAGAGGTAGTAGCAGAAGTTTCCTCAACAACAGCAGCAGTGGTGGGAGAGCGGCTAGTTCCATAAGTACTTACAGAGGAGTTTGGTCTATAAGTATGTGAAGAGGGATGGTTGACAGTGCCTGATCCATAAGATTGTCGATTTTGAGATCGCTTGCGACAATCTGTTATTTTATGTCTGGATTTCTTGCAATAATTACAAAAAATATTGCAAGAAGACCCTGTAAGAGTAGCCAGAGCAGCAGTATTATGCATACCTGTGTAGATGATCCGGATGAAGTAGTAAGAATGACATCTGAGGATGGCAAAGATCGCTCCATACGAAGTGTATGGATACGAGTTTCTTCAGAAAGCAATTCTCTGATTACAACATCTAATTTAGGTAATGGTATGCGATGTAGAAGCGAAGCGCTAACTGACTCATATTCTGGACGAACAGTCATAAGTAGATGCCAAATACGTTGACGGTCGCGAAAATCCAAAAAGGGCTTAGCAAAGGCAGGGTCAGACCATTGAGGATCACAAGTGGATAATTGATCCCAGATGGTTTGGAGTTCAGAAATATAACTATGAATTGTCTGATTAGATTGTTGTTGAAGCCGATGAAGGCGACGATAAAGTTGAAATTGATGCACATCATCAGAAACAGAATATCATGTTTTTAGAAAATTCCAAACCTCACTAGTAGTGTTAAAGCGACGAAATTCGCTTTTAATTCCTGGAAGACAGGTGTTGCGGAACCATGTTAATATTTGATAATTTTTGCCATCCCACTGCTCTAGTCGTTCCATAAATTTTGTATCATCTTCACCAGTATTTTTTATTGGCTGAGAATGTTGACCGATTACATAACACCACAAAAGACGGCCTTTCAGAAAGCTACACATTTCTTGTGACCATAGATCATAATTGGTACCATTAAAAATAGTTGTAATTGGTTGGACAATAGGGGAAGAAAGATGCTGAGAATTTTCAGAAGCCATTGTTGCAGCAAAGTAGAGACAATAATACAGAAAATATAAGACCAATTCAGAAAAGCAATCACCGAAGTTGATTTTGAGAAAACGAACCTCAAAAATGGATTCAGGAGGCCAAAAACCTTCAGGAACTGGTCTGGGTTTGGTCAGAACCGGTCTGAATTAGGTCGAACTGGTGGGTCAAACTTTAATGAACCGGTTCGGTCAAAGTCAAAACCAGAAGGCGGACCGGGTCGGATCGAAGCGCGGACCAGGCCGGGTCAGAGCGCGGATCGGGCAGCAGGAACGGATGATGTGTCACTGATATGTGACACGTGGCAGCCTCTGATTGGAGAAACGTGGATGATATGGATGACGTGTCAGTTGACACGTGTTAGACGATGATTGGTTGACGTGTCTAATGCTGTTGATGTGGCAGGATGACACGTGTCACTATCGATTGACACGTGGCGGCAGCTGACTGGATGGCGTGGCTGCTGATTGGATGGCGTTGCTGACGTGTCAGCTGACTGTATCATCTTCAACCTTCAGCAGCGTGTGAGGCGCGTGGAGTGAGTGAGCTCAGTCGCAGAGGCTTTGAGCGGCGCGTGAAGGCGCGTCCAGAGTCCGTTGAAGCTACGGTTAATCTTAAAATTTTTCTGGAGATGAGATCTTTGTAATGGTATGGTAAAAAAAAAATTCAACATGTGCATGAAAAATTTACAGAAGGTAAAAAAGTGGTGAGGAAAGAAAAAGACAAAAAAAGTTGGAAAAAATATGCTGTGATTTTAAATTTAAAAATGCTCTGATTTTAAATTTAAAAATGCTCTGATACCATGTTAGAGCTTTAAGAACAGAGAAAAAATTATATATTTTATATATTTTTGTTATGTAAATTACAAGAGAAATATATGGTATTTATAAAAAATAAATAACATTGATAGATGCTTAATTGAAGGGTGTTAATTGGATGAAGGAGACTGCACATGGAGGTGGTGTAGGCTGCACATGGAGGTGATGTTAGAAGTCTAAGGTGGTGGATGAGATTTGGTGAGATTATTGACTATTGTATATTCATTTACATTAACAAATTATATGTAAAATTATAAATAATAAATAATAAAGTTACATAAAATAAATGAAACACAAAATTTAATTATAATCACATCATGTATAAAAAAATTACAGCTAAATAAAATTTAGTGAATGTTAAAAGTTTATTTAGATAACCTTATATAAAGTAAATATATAATTATAAAATATAATTGATTAGATATATAAATATAATAAATGATATTCTCATTATGTACTGATAAGGGATAAAAATTAGGGATGGTAGCGGGGCGGATATAAGGCGGTTTTTTTATTACTCGTACCCGTCCTATCAATATTTATTTATATTCGCTCTGTTATAGGGCGAGGCGAGTAATAAAACGGAGCGGGTATCTATGGATATACCCATTTTTATTTTATTTTTTTCTTTAAAAAAATTATTTTATTTATATATATAAATATCTTTTCTACATATCTATACAATATAATTTATATTTTACATTTAAAAAAAAGTTATAAATTAAAAATGATATATTAAATATATATAATATTTAAAAAATTAAAAATATATATATTGTATATATAATCGGGGCGGGTTATAGTATTACCCGTTCCGCCCCGAACCGGATTCAGGTTTTAAATTTTAAACTCACCCCGCCCCATTTAATAAACAAGGCAGGGCATGCTAAATTGACATCCCTAATAAAAATGTTTTATCTTATTGGGCGCAAGCCTATTTAACAAACCACTCGCTTATGGGCTTGGAATATGCATCCAGTTAGCGGACCGACTCTCTTGAGCCCATGACTTGTCTGGCAAGGCATGAGCTCGTCCTCATCCTCGCCTTCGAAGGTCATTCTCAAAATGCCTAAACGTCAACTAGTTCATATACTCTCATGTTAAGCTAATACTCTATTTTTCATATAGACTTATTGACTCGACTTGTCTAAAGGTTATTGAGTGGACAACGGTAACAATCATCACTTATCGATACGTAAGACGAGGCACGTCAGCATTAAGCACGTGTCCAAGGCAATAACTCCCTGTAATAGTGGCTAAATGCATGCATAGTGCCAGACAGACTGATACTTTAGAGATTGTATGTCCCATCAAGTAAGGTTGTTTAATCCTCGCCTTTAGATATGTCACATGTGCATCTACTTTAATCAAACGGTGAAACCAAGTAAGTATAAAGGAAGAGGTTGACCACTATTCAAATGTAACTCACTCTACAACTTCTCATCTCCTCTCTCTCACTAAAATCTCTCTCTAGAACCAAAAAGGAATTCAATCTTCTTCATCAAGGTTCCTAATCTCTATAGCTTATAACTTAAGCATCAAAGGTTCCTTATCAAGCCAAAGGCTTGGCCCTCTAATATTGTTTGTTTATCTTGTAGGTCCAGATTCATTCTAAGAAGAACCCAATCCAATATCTTAATTAAGCTTTGATCAAAATGGCGCCATCTATGGGAAAACGATACAAAAAATTATGTATCTCCCTCTCTCTTTCCAACTAAAAAAATACCATATCCGGCCACAAAATTCACTCATCAATCTTTATGTGTTCCATACATTATTTCAAGTTAAGGAACGCTCAAAAATCTCAACATTCACCAAAAATCCAAGCTCTTTGTATACCGAAAATCGACATTGAACCAAAAAAATGACACCAAAATCACCATCACCGGCGAGAGGGTGGCCAACCACCATCAATTACTCCTTCATCAGCGGCGGCACACTCCCTCACACATAAGATCTCTGCTTCTTTAATTAGAGTTTGACACTATCCAGTGTACTGATACTCAGCCACACCCAAACACATCAACCTTATCCTTATCCAAAGCCACATTATTGCCACGTGGCGTAATGGAAGAGTGACACATCATTAGTGAGGTAAGATCCCCTTTATGACGAGCTCCTCAGCTTGCTTCACCTTTTGAGCTCTTCAGCTCGCCTCTTTATTCAACACAGATGCCTAGTCACCAACTGGTCAAAGATTGACTAGGTCAATTAAACCGAATCGATTCAACACTTTTTTATCTGGTTCAAGCTCTTTTCCTTCAATTTTCAAGCGGGCAAAAATCAGTCAATCGGGTTGTAAAAGGCAATTTCTTTAATTCGCAACTCATTTTTTTGATCTAAAAATATTTCAAGTGAACTTTGAGGTTGTCCACACCACTCTAGATATGTTTTTTATACTTCTCATGCCTTAAATTTAATTTGGCACTATTACTTGCTAAAATAAGATGCAAATATATTAATATCTCTTCATGCATAAATTATTTTGCAATAATTATGCATCATAAATACTATACTATATTTGTGACAAATATGTGATTGATTATGCATCTCAAATGTCACTCCGTATGTAAATTGTCGTTTAAATTAAGAATTATCTTAAAAGCAAGTTATTTAATGGATTGTAGATAAATCCATTATTTTTGTGGGGGGAGTAGGAGTCCTTCATATTTCACAAAATATATGCTAATCATTATGCGTGATTTAAGTAGAATTTACTACTTGAATGAATCACTTGATTTGGGATTATAGCATGCTATAAAGACACTGCTAAATTACTCTCTATAGCAGTATTGAATATAAAATTATCAAAATCTACTCAGATTTCATGTGAACTCATGATGCATATGAATTTTCCGAATAATTTACCACATAGACAAAATGAGTTTTCTCGCATTAATTTATATAATGCAAAAAATCAACATCTTTTATTTGATTTTTAAATATGCTCAAATCAATTTGAAAGCTGTAAGCAACGAAAAAGACCTAGATAAGTGACCGCGAAACAACTCCTTGCAAGAGGGAGAAAAACATAGATAAGTCTATACGAAAGTCCGCAAGGCACCAAAGACCTCGTAAAAGCTGGGCGAAAAACTATAAAGCACATTATTTGAAGACCTCGATGAGACATTATTATTTAAGACCTCTCTCAGTGAGGCACATTATTTGAAGACCTCCAGGTGAGGTGATTTTCTAAAGTCTTCTATTAACAAGGCACATTATTATTTAAGACCTCTCTCAGCGAGACATATTATTTGAAGACCTCAAGGTGAGGTGGATTTCTAAGTCCTCTATCACCAAGGCACCTCATTATATAAGACCTCTACACGGGATGAGATTTCTGAAGTCCTCTATCGACGAGACATATTATTACTTAAGACTTCTCATAGTGAGGCACATTATTTAAAGACTTTCAAGTGAGGTGGATTTCTAAGTCATCTATCAATGAGGTATATTATTGTCTAAAAACCTCTATTATCGAGGCACCTCATTATATAAGACCTCTACGCGAGGCAATATTTATAAAGACCTTTGTCATCGAGGCACCTTATCATATAAGACCTCTACACAAGAAGGGATTTCTTAAGTCCTATATCAAAGAGGCATATTATTATTTGTCATCTATTAGTGAGACATATTATTAAGAATGGCAACGGGTCAGGTTTAGGGCAGGTTTTATAAAACTCGAATCTGACTCGTTTAAAAAATAAAATACCCATCCCGTTACCCGCTCGGCCGCTTTCTAGTTGAGTCGGGTATACTTGTTTATATATATTTTTTATTTTTTTATCTTCAATTTTTTTTTGTGTTATTTTTTCATATATATATTCACTTATATTTTTTGCCTATATATCCATACAATATAATTTATATTTCAAATTAAAAAAAATAAATTTTAAAATTTTAAAAAATATATATTAAATACATATAATATTTAAAAAATAATATATATATATATATAATCAGGTTAGGTTATATCATTACCCCAACCCGACTCGGGTATATATTAGAAAACTCACATTGTCCCATTTACTAAACGGGTCGGGCATTAAGGTCGGGTCAGATACCCGACGGACAGATAAAATTGTCATTCCTACATATTATCTGAAGACCTTTACGTAAGGCGAATTTTTAAAGACCTCTCAATGAGGCATATTATTATCTAAGACCTCCCTCGACAAAGCATATTATTCGAAAATATCTAAGGAAGGACAATCTTGAAGCTATTTGGAATATTTGAAACTATTTGAAATCTATAATCCACGTACCGTGGAGTCGAAGATCTGAAGCCATTGAAAACCATAAAACTACACAACGATATGGCAATCATACAGTGATCATCTACATGCTTCATATATAAGCCTCTAGTTATGGCTCATCCTCTAGTATCAAGCTCCTCAATTTGCTTTTCTATTTAGGCACCAAGTTACCTCTTTATTCGAGCTCCTTAGCTCCCATCTCCATTCAGGCATCCAACTATTTTTGTATCGAACTCCTTAGTTCGTCTCTCTTCAACCATCCAGCTGCTTCTTTATTCGAGTTCTTCGACTCACCTCTATATCTGAGCTCCTTAGCCTTTTTGACACTGCCATGCCATAATATTTCAAATTAAGATTGCCCCGCTAATGTATAAGCTCAAACTTCATCAGTAGATAGTTTTTTCTACATTTTCTAACATTTTTATCTTACTAAAAAATTACTCTTTTTGGCTTAATTTTTAAACCACCATTCATCATCTTCTCCATTATTTCTTAAGCTCCAGATTATTGAATTGGTAAAAAAGTTTCGATTAAATTTAAAATTTACAGAAAATAAAATAAATAATTAAATTTCTAAATCTTTACAATAATTTAAAAGTTTCACCGCTGCTTGAAATTCAATATTTAATTTTTAATTTTATCTAATACTACCTAATTAACTGCATGACACATATCCAACTTTGTACATGCATGAATACCATGTGTCTAAGTTTCTATTCAATAAAAATCCACGTGACACCTTATTTTTAATTAAAAAATGTGTTTATATATATATATCCAATTGGACCGTCTCCCTCAATATATACACTCTTCATTCTATTTTAATTATCGTTTTTTGAAATTTTTTTAAAAAATATTTTTCTTTTTTAAAAAATCAATGAAGTATTAATGACTTTTTTTTTTCAATTTTATCCATATATATTATGAGTGAAAGTATTAATAAAGTAAGAAAGAGAGACAAATATAATGAATATTTTAATCATATTAAGTTATTTTTCATTATAATTGAAACTATTTAATAAGTTTCTTAATTTTTGTGTAAGAATTTAAACTACAATTATTTTGGAGTATTCTACAAGCGTTAATTTGAGAGAGAAATAATAAATTAAATGAATTGATGATATATATACATGGAGACTGAAGCAAGTGCAAGATTAGAAGTAAAAGCACAGAGACAGAAGAAGAAGATGAGGGTGGTGGTGGCAGTTGATGAGAGTGATGAAAGCTTTTATACTCTTAAATGGAGTCTTGATAACCTTATAATTAATGGTATTACTCCTACAAATGAACCTGTTCTAGATTCTGGCATGGTCACCCTTGTTCATGTTCAAAGCCCTTTCCAGCCCAGTATCATTGCTGCTGGTGGTAATTATTTATTATTTATTAATTTTTCATCCCTGTTTCCCTACTTGTATATATAATAATATTAATTTATCATTCATATATATATATATATTGTCATTATTTTATTTATTTTTTGCTTTTTTAAAAAAGATATTATGTACAGTGCATGTGTATCAATTAAATTATATATAAACATCAATACATAAATCCGACAAATATTGCAACATAATATGAGTAGAAAATAAATATAAATAAATCTCATAAATTAACCCACAGCTGATTTTATGAGAAAAAATAAATCTAAATATATCTCAATAAATTTTAGAGTCGAATTTGCACTTCTCATATTTAAATTTTAATATTTACCATTATATTAAAATCTCATTGATTTTATTTTATTTTTTAAATCAAAATTTGAAGAAAGCATATATATATATATATATATATAATTTTTTTTTTTTTTTTGAGAATTCCTTAATTGCTTTTCTAAACCAGCTTTCCATGCATCACCTACATTAGTGGATTCGGTGAAGAAAGCCCAGCAAGAAAATTCTGCAGCAATACTATCCCGAGCATTAACGATGTGCAATAAAAAGATGGTAATTATTATTATTATGATTATTAATAAATAAATATCAATCCTTATATAAATAATTATTTAATTATTGGATTAACTAATTAAACTTATTTAATTTGTAAAGATAAAAGCAGAAACTCTGATCCTTGAAGGGGATGCAAAGGACATGATTTGTCAGGCGGCTACAGAGCAAATGCATGTTGATCTTCTTGTTGTTGGCAGCCGAGGCCTAGGCAAAATCAAGAGGTCATTTCTTTAAAACACTAGAGTTCAATTATAAAAGCTTAAATAAGCTTTTAATGTTAAATAAATGAAATCTACTTTTCATAATAATTTTTTTTCAGAAAAATAATGATTACATAAGAAGTGATTTTTCTAAAATATTTGATTTAATTTTTTATAAAATAAATGAAATTATAATAAAGTATATTTGATGAATATATAATTTTTACTATATATGAGAAAATAAAAGAAAAAGAAGAAAAGGTTCCATAGAAAAATTAATTTTTTGCTTTGTATAAAATATAATTTTTCTTAGATGAAAATATAATATTTTTATCCAATGAGCTTTTTGGATGGATTCTAATTTTTTTTATTAATTAGATTTTCTTAATTAATTATTAGCATTTGGCAGAAAAGAATCCTATATATTGTTAAAAAAAAAAAAAAAAAACTCATTTTCTATTAATATATTAAGGAAGTTAAGGGACTTTCTATAAGGTGACATTTAAAAATAAAAAATTTTAACTTAAAATTATATTTAAAATTTTAAATATTTTTATAATTTAAAAATTATATCATTTATATTATTTCATATTTAAAATTCAACATTTAAATTTTTATCATTTAATTTTTAATTTTACCAAATATAATCCATTTCATGTAATGGCTAATCCAATCATAAATGGATGAAAACCCCTTCTTCTTCCTTTTTTTTTTCTTTTTTTCTTTAGGTTCATTAATTTCATATATATTTCACCACCAATTTATATATATGAATATTAAAACTATCATGACAGTAATTATATTTAAATTGACACAGTTATTATGTATTGGGATTTGGGAGTGGTATAAAAGTTTTTTTTTTTTTTTTCTTTTTTTAAATGGAAATATGTATTTTACTAATTGCAGGACCTTCCTGGGCAGTGTAAGTGATTACTGTGCACATCACGCAAAATGTCCCATCCTTATTGTGAAGCCACCAAAGGAGGAGACCACCAAGTAGCCAATTTTAATTTTGGCCATTATTAATATCCATAAATATAAATGTAAACTATATTATATTTGCTTCTCTACTAATAGCTAAGATAGATTATATTTATGTAATAAAGCCTAAAGAAAACTTTGCAGTATGACAATTTGTATTATATATCAGGAAAAATTAGATGTAATAAATATTGTATTATCTACTAGACTCTGATGTCTAATACATGTATTTCTATCCATTGTAAAAAAAAAAAAAAATTATGAAAATATTTTATATTATTAAAAGTATTTTCTATTGTGAAAGGTCTTTTATTTCAATTTCCTGGAATTTGAAGGAAGGAAGGATTTTCAACCCTTTCCAAGAAAGTACAGCAACAAGGAGTGTTTGACAACAATGCTCCAAAAAGATAATAAATTATAATTTTAATAACTGAGTTTTAAATACCGAAAGAGATAAAATTTTTAAAGTATAAATATAAAATTATTTAAAAATTTACTCACAATATAAATTTTAAGTTAAAAATTTTAATTAATTATTTTAAATAATTTTTAATTTAATTAAAATTTTTAATACATATATTATCAAATAATTTGATTTTTTTTTCATTAATCCCCGCTATTGATGCTTTCACTCAATCAACGATTTTTTTATTGACAAAATTAAATTATATAATAGTTTGCTTAGAAATAGAGATCTTTAAAAATAATAATAATAAAAACTTTAAGGAAATAGTAATATTAAAATTTTAGAAATATTTGCATCAACTATTGATTGATTTTATTTTTATTTTTAATAAGTATTTCCATACAGGTTCTGTTTATTTAAAAGGAAAGCATTAAGCGTACAGTTAATGTGTACGATTATAGATATAATTAAAATTTTAAATTGGCTAAAGGAACAACAGAAGACTATTTTCTTTAGTTTGATGTCTAAGTGAGTCCTTAATTTTTTTTTTGTCTCATTAGACCCTTAATCTTTTCAAAATTATACATATAAAATCCTCTCATTTGAGCTAATACTCAAGTGAACTCTTAATAATTTTTTTTATTCCATTAAACCATTAATCTTTTCAAAATGGTACATATAAAACCCTCCATCCATAATTTAAGATTTACCTCTCTTAGATTTTGAATATTTTTTTTAAATAAAGATAAAATATATTTTATCTTTATTAAAATATAAAATATATATTTTTTATAAATTATATTTTAATGTATAATAACTAAAAAATCATTTTATATTAAATTAAATTTGTAATATTTTAATTAATTAATTAATTTTATTAACTTTAAATTTCACAAATATTAAATTTTCTCCAAATAGTTTAAAAAATATTTATAAAAAATAAAAATTAATATGTAAGTACATATATATTAATTTTTTATTTTTAACATCACTTGACAAAAATCATAAATTATGAATGGAGGGTTTTATATGTACAATTTTGAAAAGATTAAGGGTCTAATGGGATCAAAAAAAATATTAAGGACTCACTTTAGTATCAGCCTAAAGGAGAGGGTTTTATATGTACCATTTTAAAAAGATTAAGGGTCTAATGGGATAAAAAAAAATATTAAGGGTTTACTTGAGTACCAATCCAAATGAGAGGGTCCTATTTGTACCTTTGGCCTTCTCTTTCTTATTAGTTTAATTTAAAAAATATATATATATGTAACTTATTATAACAGATAAAAGTAAATATTGTATTATAATTTCAGTATAATTAAATCAAAACTCATTTATTAAGGTATTTATAAATAGAAATAATAACACACATTGTGCAATAGATAGCAATTGCCAAGACTTTGTTATAGCGAAATCCGCCTCAAATCTTTATTGACATTTCCGTATGTAATTAAATAAAAGCAAAATTAAGTCTCACTTTAATTAGGGCTGCAATTAATTATGGATTAGCCGGCCTCTTGTTTAACTCAGATCAATTATTAATTATTACTAATCTGTTTTTGTCTCTTGTTTGAATTTTTACTATAAATATCAATGGCTTAATGAAATGTTCTCTTCAGGAAGAGAGATTTGCTCTAATATTACAAG
>CATKHJ010016016.1:0-11368 GCA_949750685.1 Vernicia montana | reverse complement strand
AGGAATTTCTTCTTGTTCTTTGTTAAGAACTCAAATCTGAACTTATCAAGGCAACTTGTGGCGTTCAACTTAATAGCTCTGGTTCTTTTCAACAGGTTTGAAAACGGGTCAAGCTTCTTTGTTCTTGATTTGAATTCGTTCCTAGGGTTCTAATTCATTTTAATTCGGTTCTAAGCTTTTTAATAGCTTAAGGGTCGTATTACCACAATATTCCACTTCCACTCCCATGAAAAAATAGCACTTCAGCCTCATCAAAAACTACAAACATAAATGTTTAATTACAGGACTAACAAATTTACCTGAGGTTCAAAAGCTTTCAACATAACAAAAATAAACAAGAACAGTAAAAAACCATTGACGTAAAATTATGAACCACGAACATCAATTGCTTTGTTAACAATTTATCAACAGGCAATAGTCCTAAAAGTATTTTTCACAAATGAATATTATTCAAAAAATATCCATGGGAAAGCAGGAATTGCATTGCAAAATGGGGACATAAAACTCCAGAATGTAACAGTCTATTTTGTGCCATTACTGTTTTTTGGTTTTCTATTTTAAAAACAACCAACTTTCTGTCTTTTACTGTCAGTTTTCTGAAAATGTTCTATTTTAATTAAAAATATTTTTCTTTAGGAACCCATTTTCTCCAATTCAACGTTTACATCTCAAGAAAGTTTTAAAAGAAAAATCTCACTCTCTCTCTATACACACACTCTACAAAACATTTTTTGTTTAGATAAGAATTTTATTGAGAAAGAAAGAAATGAGTGTATACTATGGAGGATAAGGAATCCTCCTATATAACTCAAAACACAACTAAGAAGAACATAAACACATGTTAAAACAGTAATGCCCTCCAATTGAATAGCATAATATTCAAAGAGACCCCTCTCCAAAAGCTTTGAAAACATATGCCTAGAAAGAATTCAGAAATTTCATATTGTCCCACAATGAACTAAAGGATAAACTCTTAACTTATAAAGTTGGTGTTTAGTTTGGTCGTTGGAAGTTAACTTATAGCTTTTTGGCTCCCAACCAATAACTTAACTCATTTGATAAACTAAAAAAAATCAACAGCTATTAGTTATTAAGAACCCCAGAGCAGCTGTTGATTCCTAAAACTTCATTTTGAAGCTTTTTCTTATCAAGTAATAGTTGATTTGATTTTATGCTATATTTGGAATATATTACCCCAATCGAAAATTATTATTATTATTAGGCTTAATTACAAAAAAAAAAAAAAAATTCAAACTTTAGTGCTTTTTAATTTTAGTAATTTTGTGCAGTAACTTTTAAATTTTTGCAATTTTATCATCAATCGAATTCCAGGTGACACATCATGATAACTATCATTATCATTATTTTTATTTTTATTTCCATAGTGTGTAACAAAAGAAACAAATTACAACCTACCACGTCAACAAATTCATACTTAATTTCACCTGAAATTAGATTAGTAATAGAATTGCAAAAATAAAAAATTATGAGTTGTATCGTTTTTGCTGTTTTACCCCAATTTTTGCAAAAACATGACACAATTGCAACATGTATTCTAATTATTTTTAAGTCTTCACAAGCTAGTTAGTGGGGTTAGGGGAAAGTAGGAGTTAGATCTGAGATACAGTTATCATTGAGATGAAAAAGTAAAGCATGGCTACAAGCTACTTTTGCACTAAATCTTGTCACTAGATCACTATATAAGCTAAAAAGAAATTAACAAAATGTTGCCCTATTGAGATTCAATTTACAGAACCTGTTTGAGAGTTTTCTGCCCTCACATTTTCTCAATTGATATCAGAGTTTCCATCTTAAGGGGCATGTGCCAGTATTTCTGAGTTTTTTTGAGAGCTTTAGATGGCCTTTTAAAGTGTTTGTGGGTGAAAGAAAAAAGAGTGTTGTGAGAAAGAAAATTATTTGTATTGAAACTTTATGTTCAAAATGAAGAATAAAAAGAAAAAGAAATTCTTCAGATTTTTAGTTCGTTCTTTCTATTTTTAGTTCTTGATTTATTTTGTCTCTCTTCCTTACTTTCTCACTACAACAAATGATTAGATTTTCATGTCTTTGATTCAAGATGAAGCATGACTTCATCAACCGTCTTTCTGCAAATTCTACTCATCTTCAAGAATGGGAAGTATGTTTTTTTTTTCGTTTGAAAAAGTTCAAAATATGAAAGGACTCGCATGTCCATAACCTGAAAAACTTGTTGAGGGACGTGTACATCCAAAAGCTGCTAAAATTTGTTGAAAATTGTTGAGGGACCTGCGTTTGTCCAAAAATTGCTAAAAAATTTGTTGAGAAGGGCCACGATCCATCTATTATGACTTATTTTTGTTGTTTAATATGAAATAGCAAAAGAACTTAAAGAAAATTGTTTAAAGAAATCCTAGAATGCTCTCCAAGAAGAAGAGTAACTCTCAAAGAGTTTTTTGTCGGTGAGAGGTCACCCACAAAAGTTGCGAGTAATGAAAATATAAGTCAAGTGAAAGAGAAACCAAAATTCAAGTTCAGGTTCCTTGGTTCTCATAAATTCAAGAAAAATTTGAGAAAAACCTTTAGTTGTCATTCCTGGTTCAAAAAATGAGTTCACTTTTCATTCACAAGTTGCTAAGATCAAATTCTTGTAAGAAAGATGTAACTTTGTTGTTTTTGAATCCAAGAATTATGAAGAAACTTCAAGGACAAAATGAATGCAAATTTTGGAGAAAAAGTGATGTACGGCAGTTTGGGGATAAATTGGCTTTTAGAATGTGGATTTAATAGATGATGATTTAACAGATGAAGGCATTGATACTACTCTCCTCTCTGTGGTGAGACGAATTCTAGCCCAGTGTTGTTAAAGGCCAAAGGCGCACTAAGGTGCAAAGGGTCCTGGAGCCTGAGACGCAAGGCACAATGCTAGGCGAGCGCAGAGGCTGCACCTTGAGCATAGGCGTGCCTTTAACAACACTGTTCTAGCCGCCCCTAAGATTGAGAAAGAGGACTAGCGACAAGTTTCAATATTTCAAATTTTGATTTGTTGTGGTGGTCAAGCAAAGAAACTTATTATTGATGGTGGAAGTTGAATGAATGTGGTTTCACCATCCACAGATGAACGCCTCAAACTTCTCACTGGCTTGGACAAATAATTCTACCATTCCACTAACACGTCAATGCCTTATTATTTATAAATGCAATATTTCGGCAAAAGGGCTAAATTAGTCCTCGAACTTAGCACCTGAGGATAAATTAGGACAAAATCACCTTTTTTGTCATTAAAGTCCTCATACTTGGTAATTTTTGTCAAATTAGTCATTGGTCAAACTTTGGACAATGCATGTGCTATAAAATTAGATGAAACAATGTTAATTTCATAAGTCTCGTTTGGCATAACTTTTCAGAAAAGTATTTTTCTAAAAAAAAAAATTTCAGTTTTGAAAAAATAGGTAAATAGAAGTTTGTCCAAAAAAATAGGATTAAAAAAATAATTTCAAAAAAATTAAAAAAATAATCAATTAAATAAAAAAATTCAAAAAGTGCTATTTAGTCTCTAAAAATTATTATGTGATTAATTAATATATTAATGATTGATGAAAATTAAATATAGTACAATATTAATTTATGTGATTATAAGTTAGATTTTAATTTTTTATCGTCCTTTGTTAGATTTTCTAATTTGCCTCTATTTGAATGTTATTTATAGATATTAATGAAAGATATTTTGGATTTTACAATTCTTATGTTCATTTAATTGTTTAATTTTTGCTTTGTGCTTGGAATTTAATTTTTAATACTAAATAAAGATGTGTATAATGATCAACAAAACATCATCATTTCATTAAAACATTCAATCATTATATAAAATCGAAAAATAATTTTCACTCACTGATACCCCTAAAACTTAAATTTAATTGATTACTATTATTAGCCTGTAGGCTAAAAAAATACTTTTTGAATTTTTTTATTTAATTGATTAATTTTTTTTTGAAATTGTTTTTTTTCAATCTTGCTTTTTGAAAAAACATCATGTTTTTACAAAAATGCTTTTCAAAATTGAAAAAACTGAAAAAAAAATAGAAACACTCTTCTAAAAAGGTATGCCAAACGGAACTTATGAAATTAATATTATTTCGTCTGATTTTATAGCACACGCATTGTCCAAAGTTTGACTAAGGACTAATTTAATAAAAATTACCCTCATACCCCTAAAATTTAAATTTAATTGATTACTATTATTAGCCTGTAGGCTAAAAAAATACTTTTTAAATTTTTTTATTTAATTGATTAATTTTTTTTTAGATTATTTTTTTCAATCATACTTTTTAAAAAACATCTTATTTTTACAAAAAAAAAAAAAAAAAAAATATTTTTCAAAATTGAAAATTAAAAAAAAAAAAAAAAAAAAAGAAACTCTTCTGAAAAGTATCTCAAAAGCACTTATGAAATTAACGATATTTTCGTCTTATTTTTTCCTTATTTATCTACAATGCCAAGTTGGAGTAATAATTTGGCCTTTTGCCAACCAAGTTACGTTCTCTAGTTCTCTTTTCCCTTCAAGCCGCGCCGTACCTCTTTCATCTGGTTCTCGTCGAAGTTCTGCCGCCGCTCGATCGAAGCTTTCAATCCACGCCTCCATTGCTGGGTTCTTAGGTGAGTTTCTGTATATAGAAATTTGTGTTTTGCCTTTTCATCTCCTCAAGCAGATCTCTCCCTTAACAGATCTGTGCTTTTGTTTCTTGCCCTAATCAGTTCTTTTCTTTGTCTCTCACAAAATTCTTCTGTCGCCGCTCTCAGTCTTCTAGTCTTTCTTTCTTTTTTTTCGCATGGCTTTTCTTCTCTCGCCTTGGTGTCTGTTCAGTGGCGCTATTTTTTTTTCTTTTGTTTCTCAGAGAGCGTTTCACTCGCTGTTGTCTCTGTTTTCTCTTAAATTAAGCTAATTCCTTGCTTTTATCTAATTATGATGCCAAACGCTCTCAGTTGCAAGCCTAGGTTTATGAATTGGAGGATAAAAAAACTGAATTGGATAGTAAATCTCTCTCTGAGGATCTTGATCGATTATTGGCTGAGTCAATGGAGAAGCTGAATTCAGAAAAGAAGGTATGATAAATAGTATAAGAAATTGTTATGGTCATGGGATTTGAACATCAATGAGACATCAAGGCCTGTCCTTTCTCGAACAGTTTCGAGCACTGATGTGCTGCCGGAGATTTACACCTTCGACTATGGAAATGAAACTGTTTACAAAGGAGTAGAAGACTCCACTAAGGAGAAAAAGAAATTATCAGTTTTTTATTCAGTGATTTTGATATTTAGAGCTGTTAGGTCTGGGAATAAGCAAATGAAGAGGCTTTTGATGATGATTTCACTTAATGTTGCGTATTCTACTGTGGAATTGGGAATCGGGCTCTTTACAGGGCGTGTTGGTAAGAAGTTAGATCTTTTTTTTTTTTTTTTTTTTTTTTTTGGGTCTTTGTTGATGTTGAAGATATTCAATTTATGCTGTTTGAGGATATGGGTTTTATGAGAAATGTAATGATTTGCAATTTTTTTTGGGTTTCTTTTCAGGTTTGGTACCTGATGCATTTCATTTGACATTTGGCTGTGTTCTCTTAACGTTTTCTTTCTTTGCCATGGCTGCTTCATGGAAATAGCCAGATAAAGTGTACACTTATGGGTGAGTTTTATTGTTTGGAGCTGCCTTGGTTGATTTGCATGTATCTAGATCATTTAGCTCTCATTATATTGATCTATACTTATTATATTATGGTTTTCCCCTTTCTTTTGTCTGTTAAATTCTTTTTACCAGATACAAAAGACTTGAAGTTTTAGCTGCTTTCACTAATGCTGTAAGTATATGACATTTCCTTCTTTATTTGTGTCATTTCTCTTTTTGTATATACAAAGCTTTCATTTAACTGTGATTCACATGAAAGGAATTGTATTATTGTGTATTTAGGCCCTAGGCTACTTTGTTTGGCAAAGCATAACATTATTGTCATCTGGGAAGCTTTTGCTTGGTACTCTCTGAATGATTATTTTAGGCACTTGGCTAGATTTATTGTTGACTTAAAGGGACAAACCACAAATAGTTCTGGAATTAGTCAGTGTTGAGGTTCAAATTTATACTCAACTTAGGGAGACAGATCAGACTTCCTTGTGTAATTATACTGTGTAGTCATGAGATTTGTTGGTGCTTCATGGATAATATTGCTATACATGTTGTAGTATAAATGCACTTTTATAGGTAAATGAAGTGGTGGTATGATGACAAAAATCTACTAGAGCTTTTTAAGATATTGGTTATTAATAAATATAATAAAGTTTGCATGTCATTTTATTTAATTGGTTTTATATAGATTGATTTATTTATTAACAATCTGTATCTTGGTTCTTAATATATAAAATATTACTTTTTTTTTTCGTTACACTAATTAATTGTTGATATTTTACTTAATTAAACATATGAATATGGAGATGGCTAAATTTATTAATTTATTGAATTAGTTAGGTTCAATTAAGAATTCCTAGCTTCAATAATGTATCATTTATTTTTTTCAATTAGTTTAACGCTCAATTCAAACTGTGCTTTAAAATATTACAAATATGCTTTTTCTTTTTTACAAGAAAATATTTACATATATACTTAGTTTCTACTCAAATTTGAGTCTTTTAAATGACATAGCAAGTTAAGTCTTACAAGTTTCTTATTAGTGTGCAATCTTTGCTCTTAACATCTGCAGCTCATCCACTATTAGCTGCAATATATATATATATATATAAAGAGAGGGAGAGAAAGACCGTGAGAAGTAGAGAGAGGAAATCATTTCTTAAACACATTTACTTTAATTCTTGGGAATTATTATTTATATTGTTTATCTTTTTTATATATAAAAAGTTTTTAAAACGAAAAAATTTGTTGATCATTTTCTAAATTTTATATTTAAAATTATATTAAATAATAAAAAAATATTTCTCATTACAATACAATTTAAGAATGGGATATGAAAAATGACTAAAGAATCCTATAGAATTTTCATTTTTATTAATTTATAAATGTCAATAGTTAGTTTAGATGATTATTTGCTAATATCTATTGGTTTGTGATTTGATTTTTTTCCTACCAACTCATATCAGTATATACTTCTTACAGAAACTTTGACTATGTGTGTGGTACTCATTGTACTTCATGCTTCTATAATTAACCTTCAAGTGACAGAGACTCTAAAAGTAATTATTTTTTCAATTTTCTCATCATCTTCAATTGTTTTTTTACACCGATTTAAAAGTAATTATAATTTTTTTTTTGCTAGAGGGCAATGTTTTGTTCAAGGCTGGAAAATATGCAAGGGCTTCCAAGAGATATGAGAAGGTAATTTTTGTTTATACCTTGCATTTTGATGGTATCATGGCTCTGGTTTGTTATAGTTTGTTAAATGCCCCTTTTGCTTTTTAACAGGCTGTGATTTTGGTCTACATTTTAGATAGGAACCATATTGGAAATCTTAGTGATGCGGAGATTCTCATATATATTTTATAATTATTTTAATAATTATAATAATTGTAATTTTTGATTAATTTTATTTTTGCTTTCCTATTTTTCAAGTAATTTTAGAATAGTTAGGATTCCTATTTAGTAATATTGTTAGTTTCCAATTAGGGTTTGATACCTTATAAATAGGCATATTATGTAATAGTTTAGGAGATCTTTCATTATCAATAAAAATTCAGTCTTTTTTATTTCCTGGTGGACTCAAGAAATTATTTTCCTTGTGGACTCAAGGTTGTTTAAGGCATAGACGTGTTCTAGCCTTGTTTATTTCCTCGCTTCCTCGCTGCGTCACTTAGATGTCCTTACTTTGATTTTTTTTTTCATCTTTAAGTTTTGTTATGTAATTTCTTAGCAAGACAAAAATTTAAAAACTTTTAATATCTATTTTTTTAGTAACTACTCCACAGTATCCCATTTCTTATTTTCAATTCATGTTTTATGAATTATTGAATCCATGTCATGGGTTGTGTTCTTTTTATGTTAAATTTTTTTACAACCTTATTTTTTCACTCATAAAATTGGTTTCTCAAAAACAACAAGAATTGAAACCTGACATGCATGTAATATTTATAGCTAAAGTATTACTTTTTTAGTATTACTTTATTACTTTTTATGAGATTGAGATTTGTAAGGTAATCATTCTTATTTTGTTGCTTGCACATGTCTATGTAAATTTTATGCATATTACAAAAGTGTTTCGAATCTTGACAAGCATGGTCAACACAATAGTTCAAATGGAAACAACTAAATAAAACCAATTTGTATTTATTCTGCATATATTCAAATATGTGATGTCAATGACAGATTGAAGATTTTAGTTGAAATGAGACAATTTAACATCAATTTGTTTTATAAGGTTATATATAAATAATAAGTAATCATATTATTATTTATGCTGTATATTTCAGGTTAATTGAGATATGGACAACATTGCAAGGCACTTGTTAGAAAGACTTTATCTTTTAAGAATTTTATGGTAGTGTAAACAATTTAATGAATAAATATAAAAGATATTATTTGAGCAATAGATTTTATGAGATATCTTGCATTTAAAAAAATCACCTGTAGCATCGCTTAGGTGATTGTCTAGTTATGATTAAAAAGAATTTAATGTGATAACATATTAAAGTGGAAATAATTTTGTAACAAGAACCAAAGCTGGAACAAGTTCGCGGTCAACTTCAGGTTTGGTTCTTGTATATGTGTTACTTAAGCTGGATATTAATATTTCTTATTCTTATGACATGGTAATAAATTATACTTTAAGCTGGATATTAATATTTCTTATTCTTATGACATGGTGATAAATTATAACTCATGAATATGTTTGAATGGGAATCCCATGTGTTTGGAATTTCCAAGAAAATAGCCAGAAAAATGTCCTTGATGATGGGTCCTGGTATCTGTCCCCTGTGCCTGTAAAATGATCAATTGCAGGATCTTTGTTTATGTTGTGGTGTGTGAATTAATGATTGTCTGACAATTCCACGTTGCTTAGTTAGTCTTGTATAGTTTTAATGATTTTGTTAAGCATGATTTAAATTTTTTTGTTGGTTTGTGCCTTTTATATTTATTGTCTTTTAATTTATATTTGCAGGAATTTTAAATAATATGGTTAATGCGAATTAGAGGGTTCTAAGAGAGAATAACAAAGAATGAAAGGAAGATTGGATGAAGAATTCTAGTTATATTTTTGAATGATTATGATATATCTTTTAAATATTATAAGATTTTGAATATTATAAGATTTTAAATTATTATGATAATATTTGTATTTTGATTTAATTTAATTGAATGATTATGCTTTGATTTATTGTAAAAAGTGTTGCAATTGTTTAAAATTAATGTTGCATTTACTTCAGGACATTAAAAAAAAAAAAGTGTTGCACATGTATAAAGTATTGCAATTAAGCTAAACAAGTGTTGCAATTAGGTTAAAAAAATGTTGCAATTAAGCTAAAAAAAGTGTTGCATCTGTAATTAAAAAAAATATTGTATTTGGACTAAAAAGTATTGCTAAATGTGTTATATTAAAAAGTGTTGCCTTTGCTTTTCGAAAGTGTTGTTTAATTTTTTTAGCCAAAGTGTTGCATTAACTCAAAAGATTGAAATACTTTTTTCAATGTTGTATTAGATTAAGAAAAATGTTGCCGTAGCTAAAATTGAACGCTCAAAATTGCAACCCCTGTAAAGTGTTGCTGTAGGTCTAATGCAATAAATTTAGAGCCTGATGTAACATATTTTTGATGTTGTGGTAGGCTATTTATAGTGTAGTGGTTCTTGTTTCTTGTTGTAGTTGTTTGGGCTTTGAAGGATCTTGATGGTCTGATCTGCTCAAGAAATGCATATCCTATATATGTTCAGTTGGCTTGTGAATGATAACTTCTTAGGAATTATACAACTAAAATACAACAAACTACATTTGTTTCATCTTAAAACCAAAGAATATTGTATTTAAATGTTTAAAGAATGACATAGACTGTAGACATGGCGAGTAGCTTTGATTTAACCTAAACTCCCTGTTGAACATGCTTATATGGTTATTATCAGGGAAGGGATATTGTATTTCTTTCACATTAAAACCAAAGAAAATTTGTGTTGTTCCTTTTATACTCTATGAACAAACAATTTTTCTGTCACTAATTACATTTCTTACTTTTGGGATAGACATATTAATTATTTTTTGAGTTCTTGCAGGATTTTGAGGATCCATTATGGTTGAAGATCAATGAAATAAGGATAGGTCGTCGCATCAGTTGAAGCAACTTATTAGTCTTTTCTCTTCTATTTAGTTTCGATCAGTTAATATGTATTGCAGTAAAGTTGAATTTAGCACAATGAATATGCAAGTATAAAGCATAAATCTAATTATGCTATTTATTTAGATTATGTAAATTAGAGATGATAATTGCTGAAAGGGTCAAGTGCATCATATGTTAATTAGTGGTTTTCTTCACTTCTTTTTATATTCTGAGTTTCTCGTATGCCTTCTAGATTGATTGAATGTGTGTATTCAAGTTCCTGGGGGCTGTTTTAGCATTTAAGTGGTAAAATTTTTACTTGAATGATGAAAAATAAATTAAGGGTATGCGTGGTAATATAATATAATGCAATACGGTAAAATCAAATGTATTTTTAGTGCATTACATTCTATTATGGCATTCTATTACACTGGGATATGGGTGGATGATATTATAGTTCAAAGTGATGGAAAATCTGTTCATCAGAGTGTTTTGGAGGTACGTCACCTTTATTGTTGTTGTTATTGGGAAGGTATTAGTCAAATTCCATTTTTGTTTTGTAAAAATTCTCTAAAAAGAGGGGATAATTATTTGAGTCTATTAAGTTATGGAAAATTATAGTACATGTTTCCCAAAAACAAAAGGGGTTTTTAATAGATTTTGAAGAAGTCCAAGATTGCTAAAACTTCTAATTACCCATTTACCACTCAAAAATTGAGAAGCTTCTGTTGAAATTTCTATTATGAAGAATTGGCACCTTTTCTAAGAAACTAATGCAAATATATGTGTATGTTACCATGTGTGTCAAAATAGATACATGTCATTTTCAGTGGCAATTTCAAATAAACACAATAATATCACACAAACTCAATACGAAATTAATAAATTTGAATTAGGAGTTATCGTATTCATGTTGATTTCATGTCGACTCGATTATGATACGATAATAATCGTATTGTATCGCGAATTGACTTGTTAATTCAAAAGCGACATGCTTAACTCATTAATATTCACGTGTCATGATGTATTAACACATTTAACCTAATATATTTATAACTTATAAAATATGTATGTATAAAAATTATTTTTAATCTTT
>CATKHJ010015894.1:0-10097 GCA_949750685.1 Vernicia montana | reverse complement strand
AAAAGAAATTTCAGAGAAAAATATTTATTGTTGAGTTAAAATTTCATCTTTTTATATGATTTTAAAATTTATTTTTGGAATAAATTTTCTATAAAATGTTTTTCTTCAACAAAATGTGTCTGGAAATTTTAATGTTTTCCTAAACAAATATTTGACATTAATTGTTTTCTTTGGTCCACATTACATTAATTGGTCCATCAGTTAAGTAGGAATCAAACCTGAAAAATATATATATTTTTCACAGATCTCAATGAAATTTTAGTTTAGTATTAAAAAAAAAATTAGTACTATGAAAATTATATATTCATGTTTTATTTCTTTTAACTGAAATTATATATTATTATTCATTATGAATTAAATTTTCTTACGTATTACTCATGGTTGAGATTAATTTGGAGGTCACATTTGCTTCCCAACATATATATAACTTTCGTACAAAGTTTTTATTTTTGAATTTTATTAATAGAATTGAATTGAATTATTACACTAATTTATTTTAAACTGTGCTATAGTATTTAACTAATGGATTGTAGTATGTACTCTTTATTTCAAATTATGACGATTTCAGAACTTAATGTAATAATAATAATAAATTATTAGAGAGTGGTTAAATACACTCCATTTGATCTTTTAGGTGTAATAAAATTATTATAGAGGTCATATGATTTTTTCCTTTCTTAAAAATTATAAACATTACATGTTAAAAAATTATAAATATTAAATGTTGAAAATATTCTCTATCTCTATAATATAACCAAATTACAACAACAACAAAAATCCTGTAACATTATAATATATATAACACCAAATTAATTAAAATCACACAAAAAAAATTATCTCAAATTAAAAAAAAAAATTCTAACTCTCTCTCTCTCTCTACATATAACACCAAATTAAAAAAAAATTATAACAAATTAAAAAAAAATTATAACACAAATTAAAAAAAAAAAAAACATAGCTCTCTCTCTATATATGTATTGAAATTGTTTTTGGCTTTTTTATTTTATTTTATTAGTGTCATTTTTTTTAATTTGAAATATGTTGTTTATTTAAAAATAATATGACTTTCTTATTTTATTTAATTAGTATCATTTTTTTTAATTCTAAATATTATATTTATTTAAAAATGATATCATATATATTTTTTTCAATTTGTACTATAGAAAGTATAAATTTTTTTTTTAATTTATTATTATATATATAGAGAGAGAGAGTATTTTTTAACTTTAATGTTCATAGTTTTTTGTTTTTAAATGACTTTAATGTTCATAGTTTAATAAATAAAATTTTTATTTGACTTAAAATTAAAAAAAAAAAGTAATGAATTATCTAAATTAATTTCTTGCTCTATTTACTCCAAAAAAAAATCGCAAAAAATTAGCCAAGGGAGTTAAAATTTTAAAATAAATAGTAATATATATATATATGTTTGTACTTTTATATATAGAGAGAGTATTTTTTAACATTTAATGTTTATAATTTTTAAGAAAGGAAAAGATCATATGGATTCTATAGTAATTTTATTACATCCAAAAAGTTAAATGAAGTGTATTTAAGATTTTTAAAATGTATTTAACCACTCCAATTATTATTATTATAAGATTTTAATTATAAAAATATAATAATTATATCGTAATATGATTACAAATTATATATTGATAAAATAATTCATATTATTATTTAGTAATAATATGTTGATTACAAACCCAATTACAATCTTTATAATTACATGGTTAAATAAATAGTTAAGAAAATACCAATTTAACGGAGGATCTTAGGGAAACCTATTAAATTAACCAAATAAATAAATAATTTATTTATTGTTTATTTTTTTTTTATAGAGCGAACCTAAATTAAAATGAAGGGAGCCAAATAAAAAAAAAAAAAAAGTGATGGTCCAATTAGACCAACCCATTGAGCCATGCGGATCCAGGTAGCATCGGCCTGTTATCCTTCCACTGCTGAGAGTGGGAGGTAGTCGCTGCTCTGTGTAGCCAGCCTCACGCGGTACCCTCCGCTCTAAGAGCCACTTGACCCAAGCCTTCGCCAGAGACAAATGGCTCAACTCTCAGCTTGGAGCGGGCAAGCCGTATGTTAACCACACTGAACCCAACCCTTTGAGCTGAATCAATGTTCCATCACTTTCATACTCCCACTTGGGTTACAAGCTCACGTAACCGAGCTCAGTGACCATTTGCTCCCCAAAAGAACTATATATGGCACAGAAATTGTTTGTTTCTTTTCGATGTGGGACTTTAGCATTCAGGTACCAAGTTGGAGTGTTTTCTTTTGATTGGTAATGGTTGAATCACATGATAATTAATTTCTTTTTTATTCAATAGATGGATCTTAAACTAATAACTAACAATTTAACCTTTCCTAAAAACAAAAAAACTAACAATTTAACCTTAATTGTTTTAGAAGAAATAAAGAATTTTCATTCAAAAATAGCCATATGACAATTACAATAAAAATTATCTATTAGATTTAAAATAAGCAAATAACAAATTAAATTAGATACTAAGTATTGAAATTTAAATATAAATTGAAAAAGAAAAAAATTGTTGAAATATTTTGATTTATTTTGGGAAAAATAAATTTCAGGAAAAAAAATTATTGTTGTTAAAAAAATAATATATATAAAAATAGTTTTGCGTGTGAGATCACTGTTCTTAATGAAATTATTCCCCCACTATGTTGCTATTGAGTTTTATGGTAATTCTCTTCAAGATACACAAAACTAGATAAAAAAAAAAACTAGTTTTCTCCTAAGAATAAATAGAAAATTTATAAACAAAATTGGTTAGCAATTAAACAAGAAAAGAAATGTCCTTTTGAAAAGGCATTTGCAGTTTATTAATTGCAAATAAACTAACTGTTAATTAACAATTATTTTATAAAAATATTAACAAAATAATTAATTATTTTTAGGCTTTTAAAGCCCAAGTGTTCATCTTTGACTAATAATTTATTTATAAGGCCTTTTGAATTTTCCTTCCATAGGCCCATTACTCAATTTAATTCATTTGGTGATTGGAGCTTTAAATGCACTTGAAACGCTTTTCTTCTTACCAATATGGGATTGCTAACTATTCTAACAATCCCCCACTTAGTTAGCAATATGAATAACCAAACAATCTGAAATTTTTTAAAATTTATGCATAGAGGAGGTGTCTTTTGATTTAAACCTATTGTTAGTATAAACATTTCAAAATCTTAATGAAATTATGGTTATACTTAATTAAACCGTAATTCCTTTATAACAAGACCGGAAATGCCATACACACAAATTTATCCAAATTCTCTAACATGTCCACCGTGAGCTTTAGCACCACATTATGGCCTTGTGCTATCTCCTGAATTAATGAACACTTACAAAAGTTTTATTCCCAAACTTTTGATAGAAGCGACACTACCTCTTGTGTTCACATAGGTGAAATTCTTTTGAAATCTCAAATTTGGATTTATTGGTTCTTGAACCAAACACAAACTTCATTAAGAATAATTAAGGTTCTCATTATCAGTGACAAGTTAAAATGATTTTAGACCCATTACACTTGCAATACTTTTTACCATGTCTCTCGAGAGTCCTTTAGTTAACGGGTCAGCTAGGTTCTTACCAGAACTAACATAGACAATTGTGATTATGTCATCAGAAATCAATTGTCTAACGTAATCATGTCTCAAAGCAATATGTCTAGATTTACCATTATAAATTTTGCTGAACACCCTAGACATAGTTTATTAACTATCACAGTGCAAATAGATCGCTGGCATTGGTTGTGGCCACAACTTTATATCTAACGATAAATTTCTCAGCCATTCTGCCTCTTTGCCTGCTGCTGCTAAAGCAACAAACTCATATTCCATTGTGGAATGAGTGATACACGTCTGTTTCTTAGAAGCCCATGATATAGCTCCTCCACCTAGTGTAAAAATCTAACCAAACGTTGATTTATTATCCAACTAGCATCATAATATCCTTCTAGTACTGAAGGAAAGTCATAATATGACAAAGCCAAGGACTTCGTCCTTTTAAGATAACCAAGAACTCTTGCAATAGCTCTCCAATGTTTAGTGCTAGGATTGTGAGTATATCTCGATAGTTTACAAATAGCAAAAGCAATATCAGGTCTAGTACAATGTATTGCATACATTAAACTACCAATAGCACTAGCATAGTCTAATTGACTAACAGATCTTCCCAAATTTTCTGTTAACTTGTTTGAAACATCAAATGGGGTATTAACTTCTTTAATTCCCAAATGATTAAATTTGGATAGTATCACGTTATCCCTAAGATAGTATCAACTTCTCCCAAGTCTTTCATTTTAAATTGTGAAGCCAAATATTTCTTAGTGTCAATTACCCCTTGCATAGTGGTTCCTATGATTAGCAAGTCATCAACATAGAGAAATACTATTACACCATAGTCCTATGTGAACTTAGAATGGATGCACTTATCTGCTCCATTGTGAAAAGCCATCTGATAATATCACGTTATCAAATTTCTCATGCCACTGTTTAGGAGCTTGCTTTAGTTCATATAAAGATTTTACCAATTTACAAACTTTTTTTTTCATTTTTAGGAAGTACAAAACCTTCAGGTTGCTTCATAAATACCTCTTCATCAAGATCACCATTTAAAAATGTTGTTTTAACATCCATTTGATGAACGTGTAAATTATTTATGGATGCTAAAGCAAACAAAACTCTTATAGAAGTAATCCTTGTTATAGGAGCATATGTATCAAAATAATCAATTCATTCCTTTTGTCTAAACCCTTTTGCTACTAGTCTTACTTTGAAGGTTTGTAGCGAACCATCATTTGCTTCTTTCCAAAAGGAAAAATCTCTTGAAGCTATTGCTTCAGCGTATGTTTTTGGATCCTCTTCCAAATGCAAAATTGTCGGTATCTTATTTAAAACCTCATCTCTATTTCCTTCAACCAAGAAAACTATTACTTGAGAAGATATAAAGTTAGAACCTATGTTCTTCTCTTTCTTTACTCTTTGACTTCTCCTAGGTTCATTAGGAGGTTGAACTATTTTTCGTTTGTTATTTAAAGAACTAGGATTTATAGTAGTATCATGTGTTACTGAATGTCTATAAACTTCTTCATTCATCTGAGAATGAATATTTGAATCTCCAAGAAAATTTGTTTCCAAAAACTCAATATCTCTAAACTCAATCATAACGTTTGGGTCTATATCCAATAACCTAAATGCTTTTGAATTTTTAGCATGCCTCACAAAAATACTTTTTAGAGCTCTAGGTCCCAATTTGGTCTGTTTACGATTCAGAACTCTATAATAGGCTAGGCAGCCCCACACCCTCAAATAACTTAAGTTCGACTCTCTTCCTTTCCATGCTTCATAAGGAGAAGTTTTAGTTTTCTTTGAGGGTATTCGATTGTGCATATGACAAGCTGTTAACAAGGCTTCTCAACATAGATTTGTTGATAATTTTGCATGTATTAGCATGGCATTAATCATATCTATCAATGTTCTATTTTTTCTTTAGCCAAACCATTATGTTGTGGAGTATAATTAGTTTGATAAATTAATCAATTTTCTTCACAAAAATAAGAAAATTCATTTGGAAAATATTCACCACCTCAATCACTTCGAAGGATTTTGATTTTCTTTTCTAATTGATTTTCAACCAAAGCTTTATAACTTTTGAACATGCCAAAGGCTTGATCTTTTGTTCTCATTAAATAAACATGTGTAAATCTAGAATTATCATCTATAAAAGTAATAAAATATTTATTTCCTCCTCCAGTTAGATGACCATTTAACTCACATATATCAAAATGCACAAGTTCAAGTAATTCAGTTGTTCTTTCATTCTTTGGAAAAGGTTTCTTAGTCATTTTTGCTTATATACATATTTCACATTTCTAGAATTATTGTTTCCACATGTAATTAATCCATGCTTAGACATAAATTTTATTGATCTAAAATTAACATGTGACAAACGAGCATGCCATAAATCAAAAAGAAGATTCAAGAATATAAACAAAAACATCAACTTTATTAATACTCAATTTAAACATGTCATCACATGAATATTCTTGTCCAACAAATACACCATTTTTAGAAAATATAATTTTTTTTGCCTCTAGGACAGCCTTCAAGTCCTTCTTGCATAATAAACTTGCAAAAATCATATTCTTTCTAACACCACATGAAAAACATTCATCAACACCAACTTCTTGTCGGAGGTAAATAGCAATTTAAAAATCCTTTTTCCAAACATCTTTGACAAATAGTTTATTTATAAGACCTTTTGAATTTTCCTTCCATAGGCCCATTACTCAATTAACTTATTTGGTGAATGGAGCCTTAAATGCACTTGAAAATATTTTCTTCTTACCGATGTGGGATTGCTAACTATTCTAACAGTTGTTGATTTGAAATTTTTTATATTCAGATATTTTTTATATAAAGTTGTTGGCTAACAATTTCAGAAGATGCACATGGGCGTTTCAGCTAGGCTGATACCCCCTTTAGCATCTGCATCACAAAAAGAAGCCAACCTATTATTAAAAGAAAATAAAAGAAAAATACAATTCAAGTTTACCAAACGGTAAAAAATCTCCATAAAAAGGAGACCAAATAAAAATAAAAACTAAATAAATCTAAAATTATCTCTCCCTTGCATGTCAAACTCCAAAAGAGGAGCACAAAAAGTAGGGAAAAAATGCCACCAAACTAAATGGTCAAACTTAAGAGCTTTCTAAGAAAGTCTATCTGCAACAGCATTACCCTCCCTATAAACATGAGACACTCCAAAATCCATATCCTTTAAATAAAAAAGGCACCAAGACCAATTTGTGAGATGCTTCCATGGGATTGATAAACTTCGAGAAGTAGATAACTGTACCACATACTTCAAGTCACTTTCTAGCCAAAGATTAGTCCACCTCATTTCCCAAGCTTTCTCAATCCCAAAAATTGCTAAAAGGAGCTCTACCTCGAAAGCAAAACTAGAACTTAAAGGAATAGAGAAGCAACCTTTCGAAAAATCACGAAAAGTTCTAAACACTCCCCCACCACCACACTTGCCAGGAGACCCCATGGCTGCCCTATCTGTATTGACCTTTACCCACTCCCTTGGAGCAGGGAACCATGTCATTGGAATCACTTTAGGAGCTGCTTTCAATAGACCCTTAACACAAAGTCTCCTCAAGATCATGAGCTCTCTTTGATTATTACACATTGAACCAATCCGAAAAACCTCACACTCTTTAATGGCCTTGTAAACAAATCTCAATGAAGAGAAAATGGAGAGCTGCCCATTCTCAAAGAGAATATGGTTTCGAGTATACCAGATAGCCTAGAAGATAGAAATAACACCAACTATCCACAAAGCATGAAGTTGAGTGCTAAAATTGCAATTCATGGCACGATGAAAAATTTGTAATGCAGATTAAAGATCATCAACTTTAAATTGCACCTCAAAAGTGTCGCTAATAGCTGTCCATAAACTAATAGCAAAAGGACACTCACAAAAGAGATTTAATTCTGTCTCTGTAGCATTGAGGCAAAGCTTACAAATAGAGACAACGCATTGCCCCCTCTCTTGAAGTAAGTCATCTGTTGGGAGTTTCCCACGGCAAAGATGCTAGCAAAATGTGGCACAGGAAGGCGAAATAAACTTCTTAGACAAAGTTGCACACCACATAAGAGAAGTGCCATTACATGATAAGTTATCCACCACATTTTTACATGATACTATCCCTGAAGGTGTATCCATCCAAACAAACACATCTTCATTCAAATATTAATTTCACATGAAACATCATAATAAATATTTGAAAATATATAAAAATTTTATTTATATTTAGATTCAAGTAGAATATCAAATCAACTCAATAATTTTCAATGAATGAAAGTTGAAAAACAATATTAAATTTTTATTTTTAAATAAATAAAAGGTAATGGTCCAGTTATTTGGGTCTAACATTTGCCCCCTTTGCACAATCAATGGAGGCGAAGGTTACAGCTCCGGGAAGCCAATAAACCACCAACCGCAACGACGGAAAGGAAGAAAGCTAACATTAACTGAGCTTTTTCCTTAGTAATTTCCCATCACCTCAATACCCCCGCTTAGGTCACAAGCATTCGCTACAATGCCCGGCCAATTTTTTAGTTTCTCTATTAGATACTATAAACTACAAAGTCTAATAATTATTTTTCAGCATGGGATTCATATATTACTTCTCTATAGACTTATTTGTGGATTATATTGGATACCTCCATTTGTGAATAAAATTGTGGGTCATACAACTGGACCTTTAAAAAATTTAATATTTTTTAAAATTAAATTCTACCTATAAATAAGTCTATTTTTTAATGTAGAGACATAAAAGTAATGAATAATAAAGGTTTCATGTACACGGTGGCAAAGCTAGGATTCAAATTAAGAGCAATGAGTTGGATATCAAAAAAATCATTCAAATAAAATTGAGTAACACGAAAAAACTTATCTTTATCATAAGCATAGAATGAATCAGTTGGGCTCAAGCATGCAAAACATAAAAGCAACTCTTTGATAATAAAACAATTCTTTAATTTATGATTTTTTATAGAATGTTATAATAAAACCATTAGGCAATCAAATGAACAAAATAATTACTTTGATAATGCTTGTAATGTTAAATAAATTGTGAGTGATTAAATAATTGTTTAATCCACACACATTATAAGAACAATTCTTATATAAGAACTTAATCTAACAATTACCCAGTGGTCACAATTTGTGAATTAGTTCCACATATGCTTATGATAAATTTTAATATTTAAGAACCTAATTTAACAATTATCCAAAGTTTCTTTTTATTTGATTAATTTTGAAAATTTTAAATTTAAATTAGAGATAAATTCATCTCATAAAGTAAAGTATACAAATATTGAAATTAAAAAAAAAAACATAAAAAGATACAAAAGGAAAATAGATTGCAAGATAAATTACTTACTCTACAAAATATACCCAAAAGAAAATAATATTGTCACTGTAGAGTTTGTGTTTTTTTTTTAACAACATTGTAGAGTTTGTTTCATGAAGGGAGAAAGACTTTGATTGGTTTTGATTAGTTCTTCTCTTTTTCTTATTTTTGTTTATTGTTATTTAACTTCATATACAAGAGTTTTTTTTTTTTTTTTTTATGAGAAAAGCAAAAGTTTTTCTTTATCTTTTAGTTAATTGTTATTTAATATGTTTTAACTTTTATATAAGGGACCAAATGATAAAATAATCTAAATTCTTAAAGGAAAATAACATTAATAAGATGAACAAACTATTATTTTAAGGGGGCAATTAAGACTATTCAAAATAATTGTAAATATATATAAATAGTATTTTTTTTAAAAAACAATTATTGCCCACCTTCTTCTACATGTAGTTTCGCCACTACATGTACAGAAAAAGTACAATTCAAGATGAATTACTATTTAATCTTAATTTATATATATTATTTTTTTTTATAGTGATGATGATATTAACACTTCTCAAATAATTTTTGACCCTATATTTACTTAAAGACAATTTAACCCTTATTATCTTATGAAAAAAAATTTAGAATGTTATATTTGTCATTGACAATTATTAAAAAATAAATAAATAAATAATAATATTATGAAAAGTAATGAATTAATTAATTTTATTTCCATATTTGAAAAATATCCATTAGCATAAATTCTTTTATTTATTTATTTGTTTTTGATTTATATTTAATTTTTTTTTTAAAAATAATCAATAATGATACTTTCTAAATCTAAACATATACTATACAAAAAAAAATTAAGACCCTATTTTTTAAAAATTTAACTATCTAAGTTAATAATATAGAATAAAATTGAAATTATATATATATATATTAGCAAAACTGAAATTTCAATTTTCATAAAGAAATAAAAATAACTAAAAATACTCCAAAGTAAAAATATTAATATTCATTAATTAATACTAAATAGAATTACTTGTGGGTTATTGGAAAATGATAGTTATAACTTGCTTTATTTTTAATTATTTAATTATTAGTTCTAAAAAAATAATTGTTATTGGATGAATTAATGAGCTAATTTCAAGT